>JACTOM010000577.1:57346-118830 GCA_015832385.1 Elymnias hypermnestra | reverse complement strand
GATAGTTACAGCGTAACCGGGAGGAGGACGGGCTCTTAAGGAGGCCGCCACATTTCGAGTGCGAGCCCTGAAAAGGGCTCGCTCTCCGGGGAAACGCCGCTCCAAGGGCGTCTCCTGCGAGACCGAGCCTCGGCTTGGAGCGACGTTATCGCTGAAACATCACCTGAAAAGGAAGAATCAGAAGCGCCCCCGGGAACGTGGGTGAAGTCTACGTCCGGGTGACGTCAGAAATCGGGGACCTCGACTCCGGCGGAATCGCTGTGTAACTTTTGTGTGAGTGTCTGTCCGTACCTGGTATGGTTGGGTCGGGCCAATTAAAAAATCAATATTGAGTTTTCTATTAGGATTTTCTCAATGTTTACCCGAAGTTGGGAAGTTGGCGGTGTGATCCACCCTCGTGCCTCGGAGAGCACATTAAGCCGTCGGTTCTGCGCCTGATCTCTCACCGGTCGGATCCCGTCACACCAGACTATGAGAGTGTAGAAATAGAGAGTGCACTTGTGTACTATGCCTGCCAATCCGCAGTGGAGCAGCGTGGTGAGTCTATGCTCTAACAACCCTTTCTCCTATGAGAGAGGGGCCTATGCCCAGCAGTGGGACGTTAATGGGCTGCTACTTTACTTTTTACTTTTAAATAAATAAATTACAATAATACATTGAAATTATTATCATATGTTATTTAATATTGTTTAGTATAAAAAACGCAGACACAAGGAACGCAGCAGTGATCAAATTTCATTCATCATAATTTCATACTGCGACACAACATGACTTGATACTTTTAGGTAACATTATAAATTTTTAATTTCTTTTTTACCCAACCCCTTCTGAATGTATGGTTTTCTTTTGTCACGCTTTTTTTTATTGCTGACAGATTAGCGCTTGACTGTGATCTCACCTGATGGTAAGTGATACAGTCTAAGATGGAAGCGCGTTAATCTGTTAAGAGGCGATATACCCCTTGCGGTTTCTACACAGCATCGTACCGGAACACAAATCTCTTTGTTTGGCGGTACGTTTTTGCTGGTAGGGTGGTAACTAGCCACAGCCGACGCCTCCCACCAGTCCAAACAAATTAGAAAATACAATTTCCTAAATTCGTCCTACCGGGGATTGGACCCGGGACCTCCGCTAGCAAAGCAAATACTCGCACCACTGCGCCAGTGAGGCCGTCTATATATCTAATATATAAAATTCTCGTGTTATAGTGAGAGAGAGACAGAAGACACTTTATATGCAATAAAGTGTTTTCTGTCTCTCTCTCTCTCAAGATAGAAATAAAGATACTTATTACTATAATATAGCGTGCAAAGGCGGTCTTATTGCTACAAGCAATCCCTTCCAGACAACTTAAATAACCACAGTTAAATTTTTTATTTTTTATGTATGGAATTAAGAAATACATACAATCACAAATATTCACCTTTTTATCACCAACCCCTATTTGGTGATGGCGATAATTGTTATTATATGGCAAAACGTTTGCTGAGTCAGCAAACCACATTATATATACAAGGTTATTAGTATTACGATGTATTCCCTCTAGGAGGAGATAGGGGTGACTCTTTGTGATAATTTTAATCTCCATATGCAAAAGTGAACCACATTTCAGAGATGTCTTTAACTATTTTTCAAAATAAGTGACAAATGCGTGTTCAATAATAGAAAAATAAAGTGTCAATTTATATCTTAAAGGTGATATAAATGTTAAAACAACAATTATAGGTATACATTTAAAAATAGGAGACGAAAAGCGCTGTGATTTCAATGTTTCTTTTCACTAAAATGCCTTAAAATACAAAAAATGTTATGGAACTTGACTTGCAGATAATTTTAAAAACATAACCGTTTTATTAGCTCTCCAACAATGCATAAGAACTAGGAACTTATTTGAGAGAAACTAAATGTAGTTCTTTAAGATTTCCATAAAACTCATTCAAGTGGTGTCACCCGCGTAGTTTATGATCCCGTGGAGATATCTGTAAATTCGTTATTTATTGGATTGGTAATGCACAAAAATTATCATTGAAATCAGTCCAGCTCCATATAAGTTCGATGACGATAAGACGTTAGGAGACCGCTCCCGAAAACGAAGATAGTACTAATGACACCTTTGATGATGGGAATGAAAAACATCGAACCTGATTTAAAAATAAAACATTTTGAAAACGTTAGATTAGCATTACTTACGCTCCATCACGTTAGTACAGCTGAATGAAACGATAGTATCATAGAATATACATTACTTTACTCATACTAACGCCGGTGTGATTCTAAAAAGAAACTGCTAAATTGAGCGAAAGTGCGAAAAACCGCCGCGCAGCGCCCGTGCGTTCGTTGACCCGAGCGCAAGTTGATTTTGTTTAATTGCCAGGTTTTTATTAAGTAATGTATTTTTTTTAAACTATCTTTTCATTTGCATGATGGAGCGTAAACAATTTTAATAAAATATTTTAAAAGTATATTTTTTTTAAATCGGGATCGTTTTTTCCGTCCCATCATTAAAGGTGCCATTAGTACTATCATCTGTCTTTGTTTTCGAGAGCGGTCTTCTAACACCTTGTTTAAAGATATATAGCTAAAGATTTCGAAATAAAACAGCTTGATAGCAACTTAAAACTTTAATTTCGACCAATTTACAAAATAAATGCTAAAATTGAGACCTTTCTCCGTTACCAATCGCTATTAATTTTAAATAATACCTTCTCTGGACGAAATCATTTCAATCAAAAAAATATATATAGTCGAGTTAAAATTCAGACAACTCTAATGAAAATATAATAATACAACGAATGTGTTTTCTATTTTATCTTTTCTTCATGAACTCTGTATTTTTTTATCCAGACATAACCAGACGTAACCAATCCACATAGTTTATACAGGGTTATTAGTATTACGATGTATCTCCTACAACAGCTGAGCCTATTATCGGCAACACACTTTTCTGTAATAATTACTGTGTATGACACATATAACATACACAGTGGTTAAAAACATAATTTGTGTTTAAATGTGCGGAAAAGTGTGGAATAGAAAATAAAAGATCTCTTATTCCCTCTAGGAGGAGATAGGGGTGACTGTTTGTGATAATTTTAATCTCCATATGCAAGTGAACCGTTTGAGGTGTCTTATAACTATTTTTCAAAATAAATGACAAATGCGTGTTCAAAAAAAGAAAAATAAAGTGTCAATTTATATCTTAAAGATATTATAAATATTAAAACAATATTTATAGGTCTACATTTAAAAATACGAGACGAAAAGCGCTGTGATTTCAATATTTCCTTTCACTAAAATGCCTCAAAAATATAAAAGATGTTATGGAACTTGACGATGCATAACAACTAGCAACTTATTTGAGAGGAACTAAATGCAGTTCTTTGAGGTTTCCATGAAATTACTTAAGTTACTATTAAGTATTCCAATCTAGAAAAATGAATAAATCTAAAAATTTTATTTCACATTTCGCTATTTTAAATATTCAAGAATAATTATTATTAATTTATAGCTCTTTTAGTGAAAAGACAATTCGGCAGGTTTGAGCGTAACCGACCGAGACTACCTTTACATAAATCTATCTAGCTTTTTCGATTATACTTTCAATATACTAAACCTGTAATTTGAGGGTAATTTTAAATAATATAGAAGGCCCAATGGTAATTATATGTACTGTTCTATCAATTACACCACCTAAAACTGAACGTAAAAGTCTTAAGGCATTTTTCTCGAAATTAATTGTTTTTATTGAACCAAGCCACACTTAAAATAGAGAAGTAAATAAAAAGGAAACAAACTAAATGCAGTGTTACAAAATCTATATCTAATAGACCGATTGACTTGAAATTTATTATGAATATTCTTTATATATCCCTCTCCAGTATGAACCTCTAAAAATCTAAATTATTAAACGATAAAAAACGAATGAAAAAATCGACACTATTTTACGAATTTAATATAACAATCACTTGTAGATGATTACGAATAACCCTGTATATGATAAAAATAAGCTTGTTTCTTGATCTCCGTTGAAACACATCCGTTATATTACTTTATTGTACAGATAAAAGTGTCTGTGTTAAATTTCCGCATAAAGTATATAAAAGTGTTTGTATAAAAAAAAAGTGCGTTCGTACAAGGTACACATGTCAGAAGTGAAACTTCTTTGGCAAACTAATTTTTAAGTCCTGTTCATATTTATACAAATCTTAAAGTTTAGATTTCCGAGACTTAGATTGAGGGAAAAAGGAAGATAGGAATTTAATGAATTTAATTGAATTATAATAAATAAAATAAAAAATTGAAATCTCAAATTGTAAAGTGCCAGGTGTTATAGTCAATATTAGAAATTATTAATTAAATTTTGTTTTTGAATTTAAAATGAAATGAAAATATGACCAATAGTAAAGTTTAAATGACGAGTGGCAAATTAAAATGCCACAAGTTATTTGTAAATATTAAAGCTACCTAACCTTCAAACGAATTAGCATAAAAATGCTTCACATCTTCTTGAGACTAATCATACGTTTCATTTTTAAAAAATTTACCCTCATGCAGCTTGAAGAAGTTTCATTTCAAAAAATATATACAAATTCAAGTCTCATTTATATATTAACAAAATACAAGCCAATAGCTAAATGACATGCATTTCTCAACTATTACAACCTTTTATATCTCCTCTGTAGTTAATATCAGATGGAGCCATAGAGAAAGCTTTAGATATACGGTAAGAGTATAACGACAATGATATTTCTCTAATATAATTATATTGAAACATTACATACATTTTGGTGGACTTTCTCCATATATCACTCATCACAAGTGCATATATTTTGTAAATAAAACTCTTTAAAAAAACGATTATTGCACAACTAACTGGTTACTGCTTTATTATATAACTGCTTAAAAAAACAGCTTATGAAACGACATCTGAATAAAAAAAACTGTTTCTTGCTTTTTTGATGACTGCATGACAAAATAACTTCTGTTCTTTAGATAACTGTTTAATAAAAAAACTGTTAGTTTACTGTTTTTTAGACGACAGCTTAATAAAATAACTCTGTTTTCTTGCTAGTAATCACGTCCCCGAGATGCCTACTTAAGAGATGAAAATGGTAAATCCTGCTTTTAAATATATGTATTGCTTTAATCTTATTTATTATTTATCAATTTTAAATCATTCCATGTGAGAAATGATTCGCTTCCATAGAAAATTTAATCTCCTTCAAGTCATATTTGCAAGCAAAGGAAATATATTTATAATTATATATAAAAATATTGCATAAACTACTATAAAAAATAACAGTCTAGTGATTCTAGGAATATAGGCAAAGAAGACTTCACCACTACAAGAAAAATTTATACGAGTTCTATATAGAGACCTTTTATTATGAAACTTTCTTGTGTATAGTTTCTGTTCAAATTGTTTTGAATGTGTAATAAATAGACATATACTCTTTTTGTATAATTTCTCATTATTTCATTATAACCACAGCTAAGTTTCAATTTAATCAATATATTTGTTTATATACTGAGTATTCCTACTATATATTAACTTAATAGTAAGAAATATTTTATCAATCTATTCTTAACAACCTTTTATAGCAGCTGCCTCTTAGAAATCTAATCCTAAATTCCATTTAAATACCTGTACAGGCATTTAAAAGACAGTCTAATTCATCAAAGTACATTATTGCGTTAATTTATTACTTATTTATAGCCAAATTAGTATCATTACGATGACCGTTTGGAATTTCACTTAAGACTCTTAGATTCAAAAATTTAGAAATCCTATATTTTATAATAATTTTTTTCTCAAATCATTGGAGAATCAATTTTTGAATGAAACTTAAAAGCATTGCTCGATTTATCTTAAGTTAGAATTTTGAAATGGATTTAGTCTAGAGAGGAAGATATACGACAGAACCCTCACCAATGTATTCGGCCCCGATATTAAAATGAAAATTTTTATTAAACCACATCTACTTGGAGATAACTTAGTTTTATTTTAATAAACTATTAAAACACAGAACTAGTTTCCCATTAGAAAATACATTTTAATATTATAAGCTATGAATAAGTATTGCTTTTTAAGAGTTTATCATCGATCTTTAAGCTTTATTATATACAAACGATTTATCGATACTAATAACGAATGATATTTAATTCATAACTAACTTACTGCGTCGTTAGTTATGAATCCATGTTACAATAGCCGTCTTCTGTATAATAATAATTTTGATAAAAGAGGCTATTGGTTATTTGACTTTTACACCTTATTTAAACACTTTTTATTTTATTAAAGCGTTACATTTTATCAATATATACACCAAATCCAGGCAAACAATTGTTTTAAAAACAAAATTTATTCGCAGAAACCCTGTTATTTTAAGCTATCATGCCGTCTCATAAAGTTTATAAAGGCTTTTCAGCGATATCTATTCCGTAATTAAGCTATATATAATCGATACATTGATGATACACCGACAATGGTGTATAAAAATGAGGCCGACTAATTATTGCATACGTATTATAATTGCTTTGTTTTTGTTGACCTTTTACTTAATCTTATAATTTATGGTATACATAACACCTAAGGACCCTAGTATATAAACGGTTGTTATTTAAGCTTCTGATAAGACTATATTAAATCTTAAAAGTAATTATTTTTAATACCGTAAATTATAGAAAACATTTGTTAGTGGCGCTGAATTGCTTACTATGCGTAATTGGTTTGGTTTTTTTTTTCAATTAAAGTAACAGTAACAAAGAAATGTCACTAAGAATTTGATTCTAACCTTTACAGGGAAAACGTGAGAAAAGTTGAGACTATATAATAAATCCTACATCTATTTCTTTGTTGTTGTTGTCTATTTAATTCCCCATGTTGCTATGATTTATAACATATCAAGAAGAAAAACAGTAAATATTATCGTAAAAAAGGACATTCCGTAACAAAATATAAAAGATTCTTTTATTGTTACAACGGTTAAAGAAAATTTTATACGATTCAAAAGCTTTTTCTATTCACGTGTGAAGGATTAAATTTTTTATATCTGCTTATTATAGTAACACAACAAACCTAAATGTTTATTACCTATGTTATATGCATATTTTATAACAGCAGTAACGTTATCAATAACAGAATAAATCTGAACGTTTATTACTTTTGTTAAACGCTTATTTTGTAACAGATGACACGTTATCAGTAACGCAACAAATTTTTATGTTTATTATCTTTGTAATATGCTTATTTTATGTTATATTATGTAATACGAAATTTTTATTACTTAGCAATGTTAGAGGAGGACAAATCCTTACTCAAACACTAAGGAAGCACTCGCATATGATACGGAGGAGTCCTGCATTGTCATACATTGGGAGGACTGAGCGTATTTTAAAAACTTTAAGGACATCCTTGGGGCGTTGGATTGGCTCTGAAGCTTTGCAATAGCCTGGAAAGAAAGCATAACTTTATTTTTTTTTATTCCCCCTATTAGCTCACATTCACCCTACAATATCGTGTATTTCTTTTTCTTAATTTAAAACTTTCTTAATAAACTTTATTTGAGAAAATTTCACAGCGCCATCTAGTGAAAGCTCTATGTAACGAGTTTAAGAACTTCGTGCTAGATAGTGTAGGAATTGACTTTAGAAAAGTTTTTATATATTTACTATATATAAAACATAAATAAATTATAACACCTATTTCTGTTACTTATGGTCACATTAAAAAGACTCATACGAGGATGATTTTAGAGTATTAAACTCACTCATTCAACACGAGATCTTCAAAGCTATTCACAAATGCCTTGGAATTAAACAGAAACCCCTTTTGCAATCTAGACGATCATTAAGAATGGATTTTTCAAAATCAAAATATTCTTTGTTTAAGTAGGCTCCAAAAGATGTCTGTTGGTAAGAAATCTACCACCAGTTCGGAAAGTTGAATCCGCTGAGAAGAAACCCGCAAGAAACTCAGCGGTTACTCTTTTGCACATAGTTTGAATGTTAAAATGTGTAATATATTGCTGCTGTCGGCAACTTATCATTATTTCCCCATATATATCGCGGACAATAGTTGTTTTTATATTTAAATACATCGCTAAACTGCACAAACTTCCAGTACAATATAAATATGGGGGCGTGACTTTGACATGACCTTCAGTGTTGTCAATTATTGAGACATTCCCAAGTGGAGTGTAATTTTAAAAAGATTTAGTGAAGATTGGTTTCATATAAATTTGGACATTGTCTACGGTTATTTATCGGTTTAAAATATTTGAAACATCTACTACATCGATTAATGAAGCGATACACACTAAGTACATACCTGTAAAAGAACTGCAATAGGATGTCGGCCGCATATCGTGTTGTTGTACTTATTGAGGTAATCGGCGAAAGAACGGGGGTCCATCTTTTCTATTATGTCCATACCCTGAAAAAAAGATTAAAAGAACTATTCTCATTTAAGGACAAGCTGTTACTGGCATAGGCCCCGATGTTTTAAGTTGGGAAAATCCGGTAATTAGCGGATCAAATTGACAATCTATGAACCATTCTTTTTACTAAAACCTAGACGTTTTTGAGATCAGTCACATATACAAGTACTGAAGAATTATAAATATTTATCTATATTTGGACTCAAATTGAATATCACTATTAAATCTTAATAAGCCTAGCTTGGGCTTTTAAAATCCCCACTCACCTGTCTATCCAGCCATTCAATGCTCTGGTGAAGATTACCACGAGCAGGGTCACGCCAGGTGTAACGGAACCTGGTACCCCAATGGCAGAAGTCCGAGGATATCACCACCAAATTCTGGGGATCAGCCAAGTATGGAGCTAAAATGTCACCATACCTAAAGAAATGAACAGAATCCAATTAACACAACCCACACTCCAATTTACTTTAGGGAAAAATTAACTTGGCAATTAAACAGAACTTAAAATATATCTTAGAGGTGAATATAGCTCAAAGTGTTTCTCGTGAGAATATGAAAAAAATTCTCATCATAAAAAGAACAACAAATAAGCTTAGAAAGTTTCATTACGTGTCAATGGGAAAAAGACCAGTTGCACATATTTCTTAGGGGCTAATGAACATAATTTAAAATATTTTTTAGGGACAAATGAACATTGCTTAGTAAAAACAAACAGGCTAAAATAAATATAGTTCAATATGTATAGTCAAGAAACGAATAGTTTCTCCCTAAAAACATATTGAACTATATCAGGATAAAATTAATGTAGTGCTAATTTTTTTTTTAGGTACAAATGAACATGGTTTATTAAAACGTTTCTTACAGGAAAATAACAAAGCTTATAAGGTTATCAGTGCCATATGAATGTTGTGGAAAATGTATGAGGCATAAATTAACAATGATGACAATGTTTCTTAAGGTACCATATTTTGTAATATGGTTTCCTTGATTTAAACATGTCCATCAAGTTGAGCATCTGTACTGTTGAGCATCTTAAGTTTCTAGGTCAGCTAAGAGAGGTTTTGTTGAGTGAAACTCTGAAGAAGTTCTGTTAATCTTTATATAGTATATAGAAACATCAACTTACTTGACTTGCTTTTCAGGAGTTAGCGAACCAACTAAAATGGGTATAATTGTGAAGCCAGTCTTGTATCTGAAATAAACATTTGAAAAAGGTTTTTTTAGTAAACAATACTTGCAGGAGTACGAGGAAAGATATATTTATGTCACATATAATTTTGAAAAATACTTAAAAAGTAAGTCACAGTCTATTGACTTTTGGAGAGTGGTCTTGTTACTAATAGTAATTTCATTCACTGAAAACTGTGATATTAAGTTTTAAACAAAAAATTGGCACATAAGTTATATGCAGAGAACTTAGAGGTAACTGCACAAGATTCAAAGTTGTGACCCTTAACAAGAATTCACACATCTAAAACTACTTATAAAGTAATACTCACTCTTCCATAACTTTAGCAATGTATGGTAGATGCATCTCTATAGAGTGTTCATCCTCATCTGTCTGTACATCCATCCATTCAAACTGGCGTGTTGCTTCCAATTCAGCATATACTGTGAACAAAAATTATATAATAAAAACACACACTTGTCAAACGGACATCAAAGTGACTGACATTAGCTTAAATAATAAATGATTGTTAAAATACATATGTATAGCAAATAGAAGTAAAAGTGGTAACTCACTCTGTTTGTCTATGATCAGATCATAGAGCGGAGTCTGGTATTTATCTAGAGAAGATAATGCACACCCTCCGAGACGGACATGGTGAGATGGGCCCAAAATGAAAATCCTTTTCCTGAAATAGAAGCAGTTTATATATAACTTAAAAAATTGTGTATCCTGATTTGTCTCGAGTCTAGCCAAGCTATCAACCTAATAGCTGATTAGCACACTTCCATCTTACACTGTATTGTCACTTACTATCAGGTGATATTACACTCAAGCACTAAGTTGTCAGAAAAAAAGAAATGCCCATTACATACTTAATAAACTCAACCCCGCTACTAAATTACTTGAGTGTAAAATTACATACATCTGAAATTATTTTATTTATATATTGCATACAGTGTAAGGAAGAACACAGATGGTACAAAGCTATCTATAAAAACACAATATAGTGTGGAAAGTGGGCTCATTGCTTATAGCAAACTGTCTGTAAGAGACCTTTGGTGACAATGTTACAATAACATAATGAAAGCATCTAACAAATATACTTACACAACAACAGGACTGACTTGTCTGTAGGCGAATGCAGCACAAGCACCACAGTATGAATAACCAGCATGTCTGAAATAGTATATACTGAATAGAAACGGATGCATTGCCTTGTGTTGAATTTTTTTTATAAGTGTCAATAAAGATGATATGATGATGAATATTTTGATAGATGGGGAAGTGAAAGAATTTGTATACTTGGGATCTAAATTTACAAAAGATGGAACATGTGAAATTGATATTGAAAGGGAATATAAATGGTGCCCTGCGCACCTTTATGAATAGCCAGATGGTGTCTCAAAGGGCCAGACTGGCTGTGCATGCTGGAGTGTTGATGCCAACACTTATGTATGGTAGTGAAAGTTGGGTATGACAGAATAATCACAAAAGTAAAATAAATGTGGTAGAAATGAGAAGTATGAGTAGATTAAAACTGAGTGACAGAGTAAGAAATAGTGTGATAAGAGAAGGTTATGGTATAAAAGAAAATGTAGTGACCAAAATTGAGAAAGGTATGCTTAGATGGTTTGATTGAATGAAAAGGATTATTGAGTTAAGAGTGAATGTGAAAGTTGGAAGGGAAAGATCAAGGTAACATTTTAAATAAGGGCCAGGTCAAGAGTACTCTAAACCAATAAACTTGTATGAAGGGTTTTTATGAGAATGACAGAAGTGAAGGAGATATGCAAGGATTGTGGTAAGTGGAATGACACGATCTCTGCCTACCCTTATAGAAATGAGGCGTGATGCTACGTATATGAATAAAAATTGTGTGTTTTTATGAAACCACAATGCAAGTGAAACTTTTTTTATCGTAAGCATTTTACTGATCATTTGCATGAATGAGTGAGAATATAAATGCTACATGGTCTACTGATGTGAGCCAAAGGCACCACTTTGCTCCACTCCGGAATTGTAATGACCACCCCACTATTATAAGAGACCATTTTAAAAGACATATTTTTTAGAGGCACAATAATTCTTGAAAGTAATAAGTACTTTTTTACTCCTGACCCTTGGCCACTGTGTTGTGTGGAAAAAATCAAAGTAAATATTTGTTTTAAACATAATATCTTTGGTACTTATAGTTACATGATTTACTACCAGAAAGTAACTTCTGATGACAATATACTTAGCTTAGAATTCGTTTTTTCAAATTCTTTCATTTTTTTCAGTATTTCAGCATTTTCTTGTAAGATTTTTTATTTTGTATGGGACTTTGTTATATACTTTTATTGTTATAGCTAAAATTATCACTGCACAATAGAAATTTACATTTGTTACTTACGGAGCAATTATTGCTCTAGCTGGACCATGTGTGAGATCAGCCTTTGACAACCACAAATCCAGTTGCCTAGAGAGCTCTGATCCTGGAATTAATTATTAATAATATATTGTATGCTGGATAATCAGTCATTTTTTATTACAGATATAGAGCTGGCTGGCCTACTCAGTCTCATACATAACTTTTAAAAATACAGATCTATGGGATTAGTTGTAATGTTAAGCTCATAAAGTTACTTCAGCTGTATGCCAGTGAATATCATCTCAATATCAGGTAGACAAACAAATATTTTAAAATAAGATAATAAATGACCTGATTTTAACTCTATGTTAATGAATTAAGTAAGATATACCAACCCATTCTTTCTATAGATTTACTATTTAATAAAGTAGTTGTCATACAACTGTTTGCACTAAAACTATCTTATATGATTATAATACAAGGAAAATTTAATTGTAAGCAAAGTCCTACAAAAAAATTACACAAATACATTACAAAATAAAATAAAAACAATGAACTCAAATCACACACACCATGAAAGTGTGGTGGTGAATAATTTTACGAAAAATTAATTTTAAACTATATTAACATTTGTCATTTTCATATTATTGAGTATTTTCACTCAATATGTTGCCTGTGAGAGATCACTTTTAATGATATAGCCTTATCTTTAAGAACGTATATTTTGGTAAATTATGTTCAACGAAGTATTGTGCTGTAATATCAAGGGTCATCCAATGCTAATTTAAAAAATTGTATATCAACTTCAGTAGATGAATATAGAAAGAGTGTGGACTAATCGTAGGAAGTGTATAAATTGGTTTCTATCCGTAAGTCATTGACCTCTTGACATTTCGCACAAAGAAATAATATGCTTTAAATAAAGCGTTTTACTGAACATGATATTAGCTTTCTTTTGATTTTTCGCAGAATTTATCAAGAGTATAACAAGTGTCTAACAATTAGATATTCTCTTTTCTATAACATAAAGTATACAACTAATTTTACATACCACTTTCAGTATACCAGCTTCCAGCATGAGAAGCGTTACGGCAAGACATCTTGATGAATGTTAATTATATTGCGAAAGCAATTTAAATAGAAAACTATTTACTTTCACAATACCAAAAATAATAGTAATGGTAGTATAATACTTTGATGTTGATTGGATTCTACTTCTCTAACCAGTGTATTTTATATAGATATTATGAATTATCTATGCTACTTCTTTAAATGAGCCATAAACTACATGTAGAAGTAGACGTAATCTCAAAATAGTAAATTTCTTTTTTTTTTCCATTTAATGAGATAGGCAAAAATTTATGTACATACAGCTTCTTATTCAACTTGAATAATAAAATTATGTAAATATAGGAAATTCCGTACTGAGGCTTTAATTGTCAAAGGAGATTTTTTTATAATTATGACGTACAAACAAGCTGGCGAGGTGTCTGATGGTAAGTAATCACCATCGCCAAAGAACATCTGCAGCATCAGGGGAATTGCCGATAGATTGCCGGCCCAGAAGGTGGGAGTTTAATTGCCAATTAATCTGGGGTCCAGAGACTACTACATTTCAAGTCAAAAGCAAATTGTTAGACTGGTAAGAGATAATTTTACCTCTCTTTAACAACATAGTACTGGAACGTAATTTATTTTGCGTTGTTTGATGTCTTTTTAATAAATAATCTATGACGGTAATAGAATTTTCTATTGTATATAACATTTAATAAGACGATTCAAACTGACAACATGGTTGTATGGTCTAAAACGTTTGCATTATCTGATAGTAGATTAACAAAAAAAACATTGATGTGACATTACTGAGCTGCCAAAAATTCAACTTGAGAGGCAGCAGGTATTGTGAAATCTTGGTGAAATCGATTTAAGTTAGATTTTTATTTCGTGAAAATAAATACGTGAAAAAGGACTACTTAATTGAATGTTTATAACTAAATCCATTGATTTATTATTAGTTAATATTTATTCCATAACAGTGAAATCTCGTGCTAATACTAAGGACATTTTTAATAGATTTGTATATGAATACGATATTAATATAGCTGATTGAATATATTTGCATTACAAATTAATTGTAACAATATGCTGAACTCCATGTGTGAGTATTTTTTTTAAATTTATGTATCTTCATTTTTATTAAAATGAATAAAAAAAAACCGCCGGCCTTCAAAATTTCACTTACGTGGATCTACAACTTTATTTGCTTTATGTATTAAAATCGCTTAGTAACTACTAATTTACATATTTAATAAATGAATTTTAAATGCGGCACCGTATTCCTCGGAACAACTTGACAGATTTTTGTGAAATATTTTGTATGATTGAATGGCCCCTTTGACGACCTCGGTGGGGCAATAGTTCCGGGTTCGATCCCCGGTAGGGCATATTTAGGATATTGCATTATATAATTTGTCTGAGTCTGGACAGGTGGGAGGCTTCAGCCGTGCCTAGATACCACTCTACCAGCAAAGATGCACCACCAAGCAAAGAGATTTGTGTTCTGGCATGTTGCTGTGTAGAAGCAAGAGGTTCACCTCTTGCTTCTACACAGCAACATTAATTACCTCTTAACAGATTAGCACGCTTCCATCTAAGACTGTATCATCACTTACCATCAGGTGTGATTGACTAACTAAGTTGTAATGAAACCAATTAGTTTTTCAAGTTGGATTCATTTTACCTCTAAATAACAGAATAACTATTAAAGATTTAGAAAAATGCTTATTTTAAAATTGAAAATGAAGTCAATAAGTATAGATTTGCACATATTCTTATGACATACACTTATGTTATACAGTAGAGAAAGTTGGTTGTAAGTCCAAAAAAATAGTCAGTTTTTAATATCATTATTTTTGGAAGATAAATTTTGAAATAACATATTATAAGAGTATATATTGTGATAATTAGTATGTACAAAGGAACCTATACTTGATATTTACAACTACCTTATATACTAACAAATATAAATTATAGTAATAGTATAGTTTATTAAATTATTATTATTAAAAAAAATAAAAACTTCCCAAACATGACAAAAGGTTGTGTTCCCTTCAAGACCCAAAACTTCTGTTGCTCAAAATTTGAACCCACTAACAATCAAAATAATTACTGAGTTCCTGTAAGCAGGTTTCATACTTAGTTTACCTCATTCAATAAAACATAAATTGGATCTCTGTATCAAGAGAACAATAATAGTTTTTGATAACCTTTACAACCTAATTATTAGAAGTGGCTAAAAATATTATGATAATGTATATAATGGTTTCTGAGAAATAAGTACAGTGATATTTTATTTCTTTTTCAACTATAATTCAAACTTATTTGGAATGAAACTTAATCTCTACAAGTTGAATGTCTTGTCACAATATTCAACGATTATAAATTCAATGATTATAACTTTATAAATTGATTTTTTAGATCTTATCCTTCAAATTCCACTTAAAGAATTTCTACTGTCCATTAACCTTGCAAAGGAACTACATACACTTATGTATAGATACAACATGTTTGTGATATGAAAGTCTTTTGGCATTTAATATGAAGGCTACAAAACACAAATAAGGCATTAAATATATTGTATATTTCAGCTCGTCAGAGTTCAAAGCTTTTACCGCAATGGGCAAATATAGCAAGGCCAGCAAGCCAGAAGATTCAGAAACCAAAGACTGCCATAGTCATGATAAACATGGGTGGTCCGAAGACAACAGATGAGGTAATATAGAATTCGTATCCTTGTTTCTGAGGCACTTTATTTATATACCCAGATCTATGATAAAATCTTTCAGTAGTGGTTATATAATTTCTATTTTATTTATTTATTACACAAACACAAAAGATCTCACTCGTTTTTTTATAACTTAAACACAAAAAGTAATATTCTAACCTTAATTCACTGGCTACATATATGTTTGTATAAATAACTAAAGAAACTAATATAAATTAAAGAAAAGTGGCATTAACTTATACCTAATTTCTATATACTTTTTTCAAAATCCAATTAATGTAAATATTAACAGTGAGTTGCATATGTCATATTCTGCTTCTGTTCTGTGGGTGATTTTTGTTTATTGTTTGTATATTTTTATTACATCATTTTTTACCCAGACATTACTGACTACATACTTGAGATATCTAGAAGATTAACATTAAGAAAGAAATAGTGCAATTTCATTTTATTACTACCTAATAGGGAAGATAGAATTATTATGTCTGCACCTTTAATGCAAGAAATGTGTGCTAATAAACTATTAAGTGTCTCTGACTTTGCTTGTGTACTATATTCACATAGTAGTTCTCTCATTGTGATAGTGTCAACTATATGTTATTGTTGAATAGTTTGTACATCTTACTTATGTTCTCACTGGCATCCAATAAAAAATACATTAGACTAGCTCATCCCTTTATGGGAACCCTGGTTGTAACTATTATAATATGAAAATTCTTCTACCATCTCATAAATCAAAAAATTTACAGGTATCAGGCTACCTTCTTCGCATTATGACAGACCGTGACATGATTCAGCTTCCAGTACAGAGTAAGCTTGGACCTTGGATAGCTAATCGAAGAACAGAGGAGGTGAAGAAGAAATATATGGAAATAGGTGGCGGTTCACCTATTCACAAATGGACGGACCTACAAGGTAATCATGTTATAAATTATTTAACGTAGAGCTTATCTACGCAGCTTCATCTATGTTTCATAATAGAGAGAACAAATTTGATTACCATAAACGATGGTTATAGTGAGTCAATCTTAAATGAAAGACAGACTTTTTGTTAGAGCATTTTAAGAATAATAGTACCGATATAAATGATAGTAATTTTTCAGCGCACACATGGGAAGATCTCGTAATAAAATCACATTTTCCTTAGTTTTTTAACATACTACATTAATGCTCCATTCCTATTAATCCTAAAGTGATTGTTTATAACTGTATTTCCCAAGGTATGATAGAAACATATGCTGCTCCAATGCATACAAATATGTTGTCACACTGATCTAAACTGTTGTTACACTGGTTCAATCTGTCACCACAATGGTCCAATCTGTCACCATACTGGTCCAATTTGTCACCACACTGGTCCATTCTATCACCACACTGGACTAACCTTCGTCACTCTGGTCCAAACCGTTGTTACACTGGTCCATTCTGTCACCACACTGGTCCAATCTATCACCACACTGGACTAACCTTCATAACACTGGAGCAAACCGTCGTAACGATTTTCCAATCTGTCACCACACTGGTCCAATCTGTCACCACACTGGGCTAACCTTCGTCACTCTGGTCCAAACCGTCGTTACACTGATCCAATGTGTCACCACAATGGTCCAATCTGTCACCACACTGGACCAAACCTTCGTCACTCTGGTCCAAAGCGTCGTTACACTGGTCCAAAGCGTCGTTAACTGGTCCAATTTCTCATAGCACTGGACGAAACCGTCGTCACGCTTTTCCAATCAGTCACCACATTGGTCCAATCTGTCCCCACACTGGTCCAATCTGCCATCACACTGAACCAAACCGTCGTCACACTGGTGGAAACCGTTGTTACACTGGTCCAATCTGTCACCATACTTGTCCAATCCATCGTCATTCTGGTTCAACGCATTGTCACGTTGCTCCAATGCATTGTAACACTGGTCCAATACTGTTTAACCCATCATCGCCTTACTAAAATACCTAATTAAGTTAATCCTAAGTATTAAGCTTAACATCACTGTAATGCATTGTTAGTGTCATCACATTGGATCAAGCTTTTATGATACTTCTCTGTTACTAACAATGATTTTTATAAATTATAGGTAAACTTTTAACTCAAGCACTAGACCAGATGCTTCCAGAGTCAGCACCTCATAAGCACTACATAGCCTTTAGATATGTCACTCCCTTCGCCGAAGACGCCTTAAACGAAATAGAAAGGTGAGATTATTAATGATTTGTCATCCTATTATCTTATAAACTAGTGTATTACAATCAAAAATTATTTCTACATAAATCCTATATCAGTTATAGTCTATAAATGTGTCTGGCCATGGCCAAATATAAAATGTTGTTAAAATATCTTAATTTCTCTTACCTGCGTAAGAGAAATTAAATGTTACTTGAAAATGTTAGCAATAGACTTGTAATTTATTAAAATGACTCCTTTTACAGGTAACCAGTGATATCGCAGAAATCAGATTATTTTAATAATTAAATAGATATCAGATAAATCCAATTCATATTTGTTTTGTAAAGCCACTGTCATTTTTTTATTGATTACAGCTTAGATTGTGATCTCACCTATTAAGCTTAATGCTGTAGATATTATTATTGTATTTGATTAATTTATTTTATTACAACTTTATAGGGATGGTGTTGAAAGAGCGGTCCTTTTCTCTCAGTATCCTCAATATAGTTGTGCTACCACTGGGTCTAGTTTGAATGCGATCGCAGATTTCTATAAGAAAAGGTGAGTTCATTGGTAAGGTTTAATGTAAGATCTTTGATATTTTGAGTTGTGTCATATACTTCATTTACATGCAATTAAACCTAACTTAACATAATATAGATAGATGATAGACCTTGAGTAATTTGTGTCGACTTATTCTTTGTTTTGTCTGTTGGCTACTTAATGTAGTATTTAAAAAATCTGATAAATTTTGTGTTAAGTCATTTTCTCTGACAGATAACCTAAACCCCAACAACAATTTCAAATTTATTCATGTGTCACTAATCTTATATTTTCACAGGCATTTTTTTAAAATAAGCTTTAGTTTCGTAGATTGAGATACTTGAGATACTTTGATTTTGACTTGTGCCTTTTTTGGATTTTGTCTGAGGCAGTTAGCTAATATGTATTTCAGTAATATAGACAGTATCCCTAAAGACATTTTGAAATATAGTATTGTGTCATTATAGATTTGTTTTCACAGGAATTTACCAAACATAGGGTTTGGTCTGTTACATAGTTGCCCTTGATATACTTTGATTTTGACTTGTGCCTTTTTTTGCTTTTTGTTTCAGGCAGTTGGCTAATATGTAGTTCAGTAATATAGACAGTATCCCTGAATATATACGCCTCATACCCATAGGGGTAGGCAGTGACAACACTTGCCACGATCCTTGCATATCTCCTTCGCTTCCTTCATTCTCATCAAACCTTTCATACAAGTTCCTCGGTTTAAAGTACTCTTGACTTGGCCCTTATTTAAAATGTCCTGGATTTGAACCAGGAATGTTCGCCTTAGTCTTCCCATTCCAACTTTTGCATTCACTCTTGACTCATAAATCCTTTTTGTCAGACTCCTTTCATTCATTCTCTCTACATGCCCAAACCATCTAAGCATACCTTTCTTAGTCACTACACTTACTTTTATACCACAACATTCTCTTATCACACTATTTCTTACTCTGTCACGAAGTTTTAATCCACTCATACTTTTCAACACTCATCTCTACCACATTTATTTTACTTTTTTGATTCTTCTGCCATGCCCAACTTTCAATACCATACATAAGTGTTGGCACCAACAATCCCTAAAGACATTTAGAAATTTCGTATTGTGTCATTATAAATTTATTTTCATAGGAATTTACCAAACATAGGGTTTGGTCTGTTGCATAGTTGCCCTTGACACGCTTTTATTTTGACTTGTGCCTTTTTTGCAATTTGTCTCAGACAGTTACTTAAGAGTGTGAGTGATACGTTGAATGAATGTGAACCGAATGAGCGAATAATTATGTTAGGAGATTTTAATGGATGGGTAGGTGTGAAACGTGATGGATATGAAAGGACTCTTGGTATGTTTGGTGACAAACGGGTGAATGAAAATGGACGAAGTTTGCTTGGAATATGTGTGGAACATAGTCTTTTTGTGGCAAACACTATGTTTGAGCACAAGGGGATTCATGTGTATACAAGGGAAGAAGGGAATGCTAGAAGTATGATTGATTTTGTAATTGTGGACGAAAAACTGAAGAAGAAAGTTCTAGATGCTCGAGTATACCGCGGGGTCGACATCGATACTGACCACTACCTGGTCGTTGCCCGAATCGGTGGTCTTTTTAATCGGTGGCGCCATAGAAAGAAGGAAACCTCGAGCATTCTTGAACGAATAAAAGTGGAGAGATTGCAAGAAGAGGATGTTAGAGAAGAATATCTGAAAAATTTGAGTGGGCGATTCAAGAGTGAAGACGAAGGAAATGAGATTGAAAGTTTATGGAATAAATTTAAAGATGGAGTGGTTGGTGCTGCTATTGATGTATGTGGCGTGTCTAAAAGGAGGAAAGGTAAGAAAGAGAAGAATTTGTGGATGGACAAAAATGTTCAAGCAGCTGTGTGTGAAAAGAAGAAAGCTTGGTCCGATTGGTTGGCTACAAAAGCGAACCAACGAATGCAAAAGGCAACGAATGATGACGTAAAAAAGGCAAGAATGGAATACAAAAGGGTGAAAGTAATCGTGAAAGAAGCTGTAAGAAAGAAAAAAGAAGAATACAGTGATATGTATGATAGGAGACTTTCTGATGATTTTCAGTCAAACAAAAAGTTTTTCTGGAAATCAATACAATTTGCCCGAGGGAGATCTACTTCCTCGGAGCTTTGTAAAATCAGAAGTTTAGATGGAAGTTTAATAAAAGGAGAAGAATGGATATTGAAGAGATGGAAGGATCATTTTGAAAGTTTGTTTGAAAGAAATGAAGCAGAGGTAAATATGGCCTCTGCGGATAGCAATGAATGTAAGACAAGTGATAGCGAGATTAGTATGGATGACATCATGAAAGCGATAAAAGGTATGAAATCAGGTAAGGCTGCTGGGTATGACAGAGTGTCAGTCGAGATGCTGAAGGCTGGCCGCGGGATTGTGGTAGCTCAGCTGTACTGCCTTTTCAATATATGCTGGGAGAAAGGTCAAGTCCCAAGAGATTGGAGCAAGGCCGTAATTGTCCCTCTATATAAAGGAAAAGGGTCACAGCAGGAGTGCAAAAATTACCGCGGTATCAGCCTTCTTAGTGTCGTCGGCAAATTGTATGCAAAGATATTAATTGAAAGGGTGATTAATGAAACTGATGGGAAAATATGGGACGTGCAAGCGGGATTTAGAAGAGGAATGGGATGTACGGATCAGGTCTTTTCTTTACGGTGCATAACTGAAAAATGTTTGGCTAAACACCAAAAAGTTTATTGCGCGTTCGTAGATTTAGAAAAGGCCTATGATCGAGTGGTGAGGAATGAGCTGTGGTCAACGTTATCTACGTATGGGGTGAGCGGTTGTCTGATCCAAGCATTGAAGTCTCTCTATGAGGGTTCTAGTGCCTGTGTCAGAATAAACGGAGCGTACACGGAGTGGTTTCCTGTCGAAAGAGGTGTTCGACAGGGATGTGTTGCGTCACCATGGCTGTTCAACCTATTCATGGATAAATGTTTGACAGATTTAAAAGAAAGTATGTATGGGTTAAGAATGAATGAATTACTCATCAAATGTTTACTCTACGCTGATGATCAAGTAATACTTGCGTCATCCGCTAACGAGCTTCAGGAGATGCTAAATATTATGAATGAAGCTTTGAAAGGGAAAGGAATGAAAGTGAATGTAAACAAAACGAAAGTTATGCTTTTTGAACGAGATGAATCTATGATGAATGGCAATATTTTGATAGATGGGGAACAAGTGGAAGAGGTGAAAGAATTTGTATACTTGGGATCTAAATTTACAAAAGATGGAACATGTGAAAGTGATATCGAAAGGAGAGTGAATGCAGGGAATATGGTAAATGGTGCTCTGCATGCTTTTATGAATAGCCAGATGGTGTCTCAAAGGGCTAGACTGGCAGTGCATGCTGGAGTGTTGGTGCCAACACTTATGTATGGTAGTGAAAGTTGGGTATGGCAGAAGAATCACAAAAGTAAAATAAATGCGGTAGAGATGAGAGCGTTGAGAAGCATGAGTGGATTAAAACTGAGTGACAGAGTAAGAAATAGTGTGATAAGAGAACGTTGTGGTATAAAAGAAGACGTAGTGACTAAAATTGAGAAAGGTATGCTTAGATGGTTTGGGCATGTAGAGAGAATGAATGAAAGGAGACTGACAAAAAGGATTTATGAGTCAAGAGTGAATGCGAAAGTTGGAAGGGGAAGACCAAGGCGAACGTTCCTGGACCAAATCCAGGACATTTTAAATAACGGCCAGGTCAAGAGTACTCTAAACCGACGAACTTGTATGAAAGGTTTAATGAGATTGAAAGAAGCGAAGGAGATATGCAAGGATCGTGGCAAGTGGAAGGATGTTGTCTCTGCCTACCCCTATGGGAATGAGGCGTGATGCTATGTATGTATGTATGTAGTTACTTAAGATGTAGTTCAGTAATATAGATAGTGTCCAAAGAGACATTTTGAAATTTTGAGTTGTGTCATTCTGTTCTTCCTTACACATGCAATTAAGTGACATGAGGTTAAGTCTGATAGATATACTCAATTAAGATCCATTTAAATTTTGTGTTGTGTCATTATTTCCCTCTTTACTCAAGCATTTATCTAATGTATTGTTCAGTGTGATAGATAGTGGCTCTTAAGACACTGACTGTCATTATTTCCTTTTTTCTTAGGCAACTACCCAATATAAGGTTTAGTCTAATAGAAAGGTGGGCTACCAATCGTCTCTTGGCCCAAGTCTTCGCACAAAGGATCAAAGAGAAGCTGGAGTTATTCGACAGGAAGATAAGAGATCAGGTCCTCATCATGTTCACGGCGCACAGTCTACCATTAAAGGTGATTTTTCATAGTGTATTTAACAGCCCTACAACAATCAGTGACTGATGATGCAGGTAGAAATGAGGTCATTATTTCGTTGCTTAGGGAGTAGCCTGGGACTGGACCTTGGGACTGGAGAACATGTTAGCTCTTGTAATTGATGACATAAGTGATAACATCTTTAGACAAATGAATTGACTGGAGACCAGGTCCTCCTTAACCCATAAATTAAACTCTTTATAAAGAAAAATTTATCCATTATGGGACAGTTGAAGTTTTAAGTGTCACAAGCAGCTATAGATGTTTCACATCAAAAAGAATCTTCACTGTTTGATTGTTGTCCCAATATGACATTGTGCTTTTCGGGGAAGTAAAACATTATGAGGAAGCTTCCATATCCAAGAAGTATATCTGGGGTATGTGTAGCCTGCCAACCTACAATGGAGCACCGTGGTGGGTCAATTACTCTAATAACTCTGTTTTCTTTGAGCAGTGAGACGTTAAATGCCAATACCTTTTGAAGTGAAAATTTCCATAGCATCGTTGGGATTTAAAAGTGGATGAAAATAAAAAGCGACAGTAAAATGAGACGGGACACATAAATTCATAAGATTTAACATGGGAGAAAGGAAGCATTATATAGTGTTGCTTATTTTTATAGCTAAGGGTACCTCAATTACATTTAGGGCCAGTTAAAGGGGTTGTTTCTATAAATAATGGGTGCTGTAATTACGTCTAGGGTCAGTTATAGGGGTTGTTTGTACACATAAGGAGGCTCGAAGTACCTTTAGGGCCAGTCAAAGGGGCTGTTTATAGAGATATTTTTTCCCTGAAGTATATTTAGGGCCAGTTAAAGAGGGTGTTTCTATAGATAAGGGGTCCCCTAATTACATTTAGGGCCTGTTAAAGGGGTTGTTTCTATAAATAATGGGTGCTCTTATTACGTTTAGTGTCAGTTAAAGGGCTTGTTTGTACAGATATGGAGGCCCGAAGTACATTTAGGGTCAGTCAAAGGGGTTGTTTCTATAGATAAGGGGTCCCCTAATTACATTTAGAGCCAGTTAAAGGGGTTGTTTGTACAGATAAGTGGTTCCCTTAGTACATTTAGGGCCAGTTATAGTTTACAATTCAACGGTATATATAAATGCTTATCGGGAAGTTTTTAGAACATTGAAGTTTTACATTTTGCTACGCATTGCACAAATGATTTATTTTTGCATATAAATATTTTTTCAGGCAGTGTCTCGTGGCGACACTTATCCTCATGAAGTTGCTGCATCCGTTTCGGCCACGATGGCTGAGCTTTCTGCCCCAAATCCTCACCGGCTTGTCTGGCAGAGCAAAGTAGGCCCTCTTCCGTGGCTGCAGCCTTACACCGATGACGCTATAAAGGTTAGAAGCTATGACCCATTGGATAAAAACGTAGAAGTGTCACGAGTTCGAATCCTGGACATCACAAAATTTTCTTAATAAAACTCATTAATGTATTTGTGTAAAAAGCAAACATAATACAATAAATAAAAAACATGTAACATTTGAAGAACGTTTATAAATCATTTGTCGGGTTGAGCATATGTACAATAAAACGCCGCAATTTAAAAATATGTCAGTGCAAATGCAAATATGTAATAGTGTGATAAGAGAACGTTGTGGTATAAAAGAAGACGTAGTGACTAAAATCGAGAAAGGTATGCTTAGATGGTTTGGGCACGCAGAGAGAATGAATGAAAGGAGACTGACAAAAGGTATTTGTGAGTCAAGAGTGAATGCGAAAGTTGGAAGGGGAAGACCAGGGCGAAGGGTTTAATGAGAATAAAAGAAGCGAAGAATATATGCAAGGATCGTGGCAAGTGGATGGACGTTGCCTCTGCTTACCCCTATGGGAACGAGGCGTGATGCTAGGTCTATATGTATGCATGTTTCCAGGCTTACGCGAAACAGGGATGCAAACACATGATCCTGGTGCCGATTGCGTTTGTCAACGAGCACATTGAGACGTTGCACGAACTGGACATCGAATACTGCGATGAGGTCGCTAAGGAGGTGCGTATATTTCGCTATAATTAAAAAGTTATCTTGAAATAAAAAACATTTGTCATATATATAACTAGCTGTACACGTGACTTCGTCTGCGGGGGATGATTTTTGGGTAGCATTTTCATTAATTTAGGTAAATCACTCAACCCCCCCCCCCAAACCCCCTTAGCTGACCTCTACTCGGCAAAAGGAATATTCCTACCAAATTTCGAGTCTATACGCCTGAGCAGGCCTGAAGAGCGGTTCCCTCTTTTTGCGAGACTCTCATCTCGCTTAAGGGAGACGGTACGGCAAAGGGAGAGGGTGTATGCCTCTGAAGCCCCGACGAAGTGGTGCAGGAAACAGGATGCGGAGGTTCTTACAACTCCCCCTGTAGAAAATCTATAAGTCGGCTACAACCGGCTGCAAACCAGAGTGGAATGCCTCAACAAACCTCTGGCTCCCCACTCATTCTTGATGGCGGTCCCGCTGGGTTTTAGTGGGAATTGCTAGTTTGTACCCTCGCGGAGTTACACACTCCCGACCCCATTAGTTGGGGTGCGTAAATGCATTTGCCAGCGACAGAAGTCTTTACACCTTATGGTTCCAGAGATATGGTGATGAGTCATTAGTTAACACCTCCGCAACCCCCCTTGCGGTGGAAGTTCGCAAAATCCGTTCTTAGCTGACCTCTACTCGACAAAACGAATGTAAGTTGGCACACCACTCCAATCAATGTGGCCAACCTAACATAGCAATTTCAAGTAATAAGCTCAGCCATCCTTTAACTGACAATCCTGGTGTTGCCAGTCGCAGCATGGCCAAGCTTTTACAGTTTTATAAACAGTCACAGCTGCTACTCCGTGCGTGTGTTGTACAATAATATTGAATGTTTTAAATGATATACACTGATATTAAAATTCTGATCCAACAATGATGTGGACGAAGTCACGAACAGAAGCTAGCTATATCTATTAATTTTTGGAATGGTGGGTGAAGTTGTGATACTTTTACAGGCTGGTGTAACACAAATAGAGAGGGCGGCTGCTCCCAACGATCATCCCACGTTCATAGCAGCTATGGCTGATGTGGTTGCCCAACACCTCACTGCTGGGCCTGCAGTCTCAAGGCAGTACCTATCTAGGTGGGATTAATTCTCAGTTTTATATACACAGTGAAATATGCATACATGTATATTTATACACAAGGTTATCTTTCATGCGGCTTATATATGCGGGGTTATCTTCACCTAGGATTGAAAACAAAAAATTTAACTACATTGTGATAATTCCGGTCCGATACATATAGGGTTATCTATACACATGGTTATCTACATATAGGGTTATCTGTACTCATGGTTATCTACACATAGGGTTATCTGTACACATGGTTATCTACATATAGGGTTATTTGTACACATGGTTATCTACATTTAGGGTTATCTATGCACATGGTTATCTACATATAGGGTTATCTGTACACATAGTTATCAACATATAGGGTTATCTATACACATGGTTATCTACATATAGGGTTATCTATACACATGGTTATCTACATAGAGGGTTATCTGTACACATGGTTATCTACATATAGGGTTATATGTACACATGGTTATCTACATTTAGGGTTATCTACATATAGGGTTATCTGTACACATGGTTATCTACATATAGGGTTATATGTACACATGGTTATCTACATTTAGGGTTATCTATGCACATGGTTATCTACATATAGGGTTATCTATGCACATGGTTATTTACTCATGGTTATCTACACATAGCGTTATATACACATTAAATCAAATAATGACAGAATTATTCACGAACAAGGCTATCTGTACACATGGTTATCTACACACTAAATTAAATAATGACAGCATAGATAGCATGTGTGTGAATAATCATACACATGCTATCCATACACATTGTTGTCAACATATAGGGTTATCTATACATAGAGTTATTTATACACAGCGTTATCTACACACTTGGCTACATAACAACATAGTTATTCACACACAAGACTATCTATACACAGGGTTATATACACACTGGGGTAAAGGGGAATTTTTTGCTGGTCACCCTTCCAAATAACCACAGCCGAAGACTTCCAATGGTGTAGATTCAGATACAATTGCTGAGCTGCAGTCCTTTTCTACATTGTATATATATAAATATAGGTAGTAAGTTTAGTATTTTTCATTTATAATAGTTTAAGTTTGTTTATAAATAATTGTACTTTTTCTTTCTTTTTGTTGATGATTGTGTATGCAATGTAGAATAAATTTATTTTCTTTCTTCTTTCTTTCATACATTAGAAAATGTAATTTGCTAGCAAAGCCAATACTTGCTCCATTCCCTGCTGACTACACTGCAATAAACACCATGATTACTATTTTAAGTGTAGTGTTCTTCTTCTTATATTTGGCTTTCAGGTGTAATAAGGCACATGCAACTTCGCCAGTGTCATGTGAATTGGAGAAGGCATAATAGTGTTCTTATAAGTTTTCATTATCTATTTCTACAGGTGTCCTCATTGCGTCAGTCAAAGATGTCAGTCGTCAAAGGAATTTTACAAGAAACTGTGCAGCTTTGGTGATCAATAACCAGATATGGTTAGAATTTCAATGTAAATAAATAAATTATATTGACATTTGTTACTTGTATTTTTTATTTATCGTATCGATCCGGCAAACTTCATAATATCAAAATTAATAAATAAAAATCTGAATGATAATTGTAGAATATTTCAACTTTAGTATGTGTAAGGGCTGTTGGTATTCAAACTGAATACCTTTATAATATATACTAGCAGACCCGACAGACTTCGTTCTGTCAAAATGATTTGGAATGTGGCAGATTTCAGTTTTACGAATGATTTTCGAAATGTAATTACAGAAGTACTAAACATCTTTAGCTCTTACATTTTTGTGACTATACATTTTGAACTTCCTGCAGCGATAATAAAGTGCAAATTGACAGTGAGTACTTGTAATTTATTATGTACTTTATTGAACAGCAATAAAGGTCAAATTGACTTTATTTAATTAAAATAGTTAGAAAACGTATGTATGGGAAACGGAAAAGGGCTTTTTTTAGGGTTTTCCCTTGCAATTATTCGAACTTTTCTCGCCGTAAAAACCATCCTTGGACTTCAAAAAACATTTTAAAAAAAGAAGTGTCAAAATTGACCCAAGCGTTGTTGAGTTATGCGCTTGCCAATACATTTTGCGATTCATTTTTATATTATAAATGACTATCCACATAAATTTGAAAAAAAAGTGGTAAAGGGTTGATGGAATTCAAAAAATGTGTAGCCTGAAACCTTCTACAATTTTCGCGTCGAATGGTCATGGTCTCATGCCGATCGGTCCAGTAGTTTTCAAGTTTATCGATAACAAAGAAAAATTAAGTTGCTTATATATATATATAGATAATTTATCCCCTATGCAGTGAATTATCAGAATTTTATTTTGATACTGACAAATAACTGACAGTATATTTTGAAAATTTTGTTTTATTAAGCATTATAATAAAATGATGTGCATTTATCAAGGAAAAAGTTCATAGCTTTCCTTATTTTAATTTACATGAACACCATCTAAATAGGAATTAGATACTAAGCACAACCTTTTTTAATAAGTCTTGTGGACAGACATTCAAAAGTCTGCAGCTATAAAAAAAACCAAATTCTTAATGGAAGCTTGTTATTCTTTAAAATAATCCATGTGTGCATAAATAGAGATGAGAGCGTTGAGAAGCATGAGTGGATTAAAACTGAGTGACAGAGTGAGAAATAGTGTGATAAGNCCTATTCATTAGAATACTGTGGCAGTATACTGCCAGTCTACAACAGAACGAATTTCTCTCTTATGAAGGCAGTAGTATACATCGGAACTCACCCTATTCTTGAGAATGCTGTGGCAATATACTGTCAGTCTATAACGGAACGAATTTCTCTCCTACGTAGGCACTGGACAGTGCTAGTAGTATATATCGGAACACACCCTATTCATTAGAATACTGTGGCAGTATACTGCCAGTCTACAACAGAACGAATTTCTCTCTTATGAAGGCAGTAGTATACATCGGAACTCACCCTATTCTTGAGAATGCTGTGGCAATATACTGTCAGTCTATAACGGAACGAATTTCTCTCCTACGTAGGCACTGGACAGTGCTAGTAGTATATATCGGAACACACCCTATTCATTAGAATACTGTGGCAGTATACTGCCAGTCTACAACAGAACGAATTTCTCTCTTATGAAGGCAGTAGTATACATCGGAACTCACCCTATTCTTGAGAATGCTGTGGCAATATACTGTCAGTCTATAACGGAACGAATTTCTCTCCTACGTAGGCACTGGACAGTGCTAGTAGTATATATCGGAACACACCCTATTCATTAGAATACTGTGGCAGTATACTGCCAGTCTACAACAGAACGAATTTCTCTCTTATGAAGGCAGTAGTATACATCGGAACTCACCCTATTCTTGAGAATGCTGTGGCAATATACTGTCAGTCTATAACGGAACGAATTTCTCTCCTACGTAGGCACTGGACAGTGCTAGTAGTATATATCGGAACACACCCTATTCATTAGAATACTGTGGCAGTATACTGCCAGTCTACAACAGAACGAATTTCTCTCTTATGAAGGCAGTAGTATACATC
This sequence comes from Elymnias hypermnestra, assembly GCA_015832385.1. Classification (NCBI taxonomy): domain Eukaryota; kingdom Metazoa; phylum Arthropoda; class Insecta; order Lepidoptera; family Nymphalidae; genus Elymnias; species Elymnias hypermnestra. Next base: position 89,373 of record JACTOM010000577.1, on the reverse strand, counting down.
GGAACTCACCCTATTCTTGAGAATGCTGTGGCAATATACTGTCAGTCTATAACGGAACGAATTTCTCTCCTACGTAGGCACTGGACAGTGCTAGTAGTATATATCGGAACACACCCTATTCATTAGAATACTGTGGCAGTATACTGCCAGTCTACAACAGAACGAATTTCTCTCTTATGAAGGCAGTAGTATACATCGGAACTCACCCTATTCTTGAGAATGCTGTGGCAATATACTGTCAGTCTATAACGGAACGAATTTCTCTCCTACGTAGGCACTGGACAGTGCTAGTAGTATATATCGGAACACACCCTATTCATTAGAATACTGTGGCAGTATACTGCCAGTCTACAACAGAACGAATTTCTCTCTTATGAAGGCAGTAGTATACATCGGAACTCACCCTATTCTTGAGAATGCTGTGGCAATATACTGTCAGTCTATAACGGAACGAATTTCTCTCCTACGTAGGCACTGGACAGTGCTAGTAGTATATATCGGAACACACCCTATTCATTAGAATACTGTGGCAGTATACTGCCAGTCTACAACAGAACGAATTTCTCTCTTATGAAGGCAGTAGTATACATCGGAACTCACCCTATTCTTGAGAATGCTGTGGCAATATACTGTCAGTCTATAACGGAACGAATTTCTCTCCTACGTAGGCACTGGACAGTGCTAGTAGTATATATCGGAACACACCCTATTCATTAGAATACTGTGGCAGTATACTGCCAGTCTACAACAGAACGAATTTCTCTCTTATGAAGGCAGTAGTATACATCGGAACTCACCCTATTCTTGAGAATGCTGTGGCAATATACTGTCAGTCTATAACGGAACGAATTTCTCTCCTACGTAGGCACTGGACAGTGCTAGTAGTATATATCGGAACACACCCTATTCATTAGAATACTGTGGCAGTATACTGCCAGTCTACAACAGAACGAATTTCTCTCTTATGAAGGCAGTAGTATACATCGGAACTCACCCTATTCTTGAGAATGCTGTGGCAATATACTGTCAGTCTATAACGGAACGAATTTCTCTCCTACGTAGGCACTGGACAGTGCTAGTAGTATATATCGGAACACACCCTATTCATTAGAATACTGTGGCAGTATACTGTCAGTCTATAACAAAACTAATATCTCTCAAGTAAGAGCAATGGATAGTGCCTGTAGTATATATCTAAAGATACACTATTCCCCAGGATACTGTGGCAGTATACTGTCAGTCCATAACAGAACGAATTCCTACCCAAAATTAGTTGTGGGCCGTAGTAAATCATAGTCATTTTATACTTAAATAAAGACAAAACGAAAATAGTAACATGTGCATGTTACTTGCGTTTCATAATTTAACGCTTTCTAGTCATTCGCAGACACCTCACGTACGTATGCAATGTCGTTTGAATATTTGTATACACGGTTACACCGAAATAATGTTAGTGACACAATTAAGGTGAATTACGAAAGGCTAACTGCCTCATTGGTCTAGTGGTTAGCATGTTCGACTACAGTCATGAGGTCCTGGGTTCGAGTCCCGGGTCGGGCTAATTCGAAAACCAATATTGAGTTTTCTATTAAGATTTTCTCAATATTTGTCCGAAGTTGGGAAGTTGGCGGTGTGATTCACCCCCGTGCCTCGGAGAGCAAGTTAAGCCGTCGGTCCTGCGCCTGATCTCTCTTCGGTCGTGTCGGATTCTCCCGTCACATCTATGAGAGTGAAGGAATAGAGAGTGCACTTGTATACTATGCTTGCCAATCCGCAGTGGAGCAGCGTGGTGGGTCTATGCTCTAAAAACCCTCGCTCCCCGGAGTGAGGAGGCCTGTGCCCAGCAGTGGGACGTAAATGGGCTGCTACTTACTTACTTTACGAAAGGCTACAGGCGTATCAATAAAATCCCGATAATCTAAATACTGAATTTATTACAAGTTAATTATAATTTCTTAATAGATTAAGCTATAGATTAGTACTATAGGTGTAGGCCGATGTGTGGTCCTAGGCTATCTGAGTGCTTTGCTCATCATTGCCGTTCCCATGCTAAGTAATACGCAAGATGAGTAGCGCTGGCGCTTCGTAATAGCTATTAAAACATGGACACCAAAACAAAATCCGATCCACGGTAGGATGAATTCAGGAAATTGTGTTTTTTTAATTTGCCTGGGTCTGGACTGGTGGGAGGCTTCTGCTGTGGCTAGTTACCACCCTACCAGCAAAGACGTACCGCCAAACAAAGAGATTTGTGTTCCAGTGCGATGCTGTGTAGCAACCATAAGGGGAGTACCGCCTCTTATCAGATTAGCGCGCTTCCATCTTAGACTGTATCATCATTAACCATCAGGTGAGATCACAGTCAAGCTCTTATATTTACAATGTTTACACTAGTTGGTAAGTGATGATACAGTGCCCCGGATGGCAGTGTTATGCTACTCCGATGACACTCTTGTGTCAGCTCGTGGGAGAACCTAAAATCGGAACGAATATGGCTTTTGGCCCTGAAGGTTTCTATCACCAAAACGCAGGCACGTATTGATGTCACTTAGTAAATTTAAATGGTTACTCAAAGGAAAATTAACTGAAAATCTTACTATAATTTAGAAAATTACTTAGGACGATAAACAAGCGTGCGAGTGAATAAATTACTGTAACCTAAATTTAATAAATGAAAATGTTATTTTAACGATGATGGTAAAAAATGGATACCCGACTGAGTTTGTTGTGGGCAACTCAAGACATTGGAGTGAATGCGTGTAAAGACGATCGAAGATTCAAATGTGTAAGCTTGCATAAAGAATTTTCGAATTCATTAAATTTTATTATAAACTGATGTGGTGGCTCACGTAGTTCCCGTAGGAATATGAGGAGTCATACATATCCGAGATTAGCCGGAGCAAACAGACGGACAAAATTTAAGAGAATATAGTTTTTTCATAATTTTGTATGAATGAGAATTTGCCGATATAGAATATAATATTTAGACGGCCACCACGAGAGGCTGCAATAAAAGTGTGTGGCACTATGGTAAGAGTGGGGCCCAGAAGTAATATCTGAGCCTTTTATTGGACTGCCGCTGGAGTTTCCGTCCGCATTTTGTAAGTCCGCATAGTTTGCCTAATGTCGAGGGAGGTGGATCGCCCTGCCGATGATTGTACGCTGGGATCGTCGCCAGTATGTACGGTGCACCCGTATGGGTCGATACCATGACCGCACCAAATATACTCTGCTTGTATAAGGCATAGAGGGTAATAGCAATCAGGGTAATACGGGGATACCGTACAGTACCCTGGACAGGGGCGATATTCCGTGGGAGACGCGTGCGGAGGTTCTTGCAGCCGTCTACCGACACAGGGCAGCGGTGAGGGCGCAGGGCCTGCGGCCTGATACCAATGAAGTCCAGTGGATCACAGCTCTGGCTGAACTGTCTCTGGTCCAAAATAGAAGGACTACCTCGGGTCCCCAGTAGCGGACGTGGCAGCGATTCCCATTCACATCATCTGATGTGTCAACACTATGGTGCAGCAATCGACTCAATTATGTAGCCTGAGAACCTCAGCGTCACCTTCTAGTGGTTCTGATGGGCGACGATTTCTCCCTGGGGCGCATTATAGGTGCGATGCTCTCCAATGAGAGGATGTGGGCGGGAGTGTCTTTCTTCTACGAGACCGTAGTCACGCTTAAGGAGGCCCATAAGTGAGAGAGGGAGAATGCAGCGGATGCTCCCTGTCACCGCCGAAGGAGACGGGGTACTAGACTGCGCGTGATTGCGCACCTCTTCCCGCCTCCTTGAATCCTCAGTCGGACTCATTTAAGGCACGAAGGACGAATGAGAAAACGATGAACTCCGGGTGCTTTACTTACAGTCGAAGAGGGTTCCACTGAGGTTTTTGTGTATTGCGAGGTCTCCTACCTCGTCGAGTCCCACACTCTTGACCCATAGGTTGGGGTAAGGCAAGGGTACAGAACGCTTGAAAGTCCTCCCTCCCATCGGAGAAAAGGAAGTGTCGGACGGCGTAAACTTGCCATACACCTTCCTTTTTCTCGAATCTTTGAGTCGGATTCATCCGAGGCGCCAAAGCCGGATGTGTGAGTGTACATCTGGCGTCCACCCTCAGATGAAGAGGGCTTCGATGGGTATTTTGGTGAACAGTGGGTACCACACTCCTGGATGGAGTTGTGTACTCCATCCAGCGTGAGTGAAAGCATCTCCCAGCAACAAAAAAAAAGTTACCACGGTACCCTTGCTGTCAGGTAAGATGGCAGTAAAACGCTATCCTATTAGCAATAGAAAATATACACGTAAAGACTAAATTTCAATATTGATTTTATATGGAGACGACAACCAATAAAAGACTTCGCAAAAATTGTCCCCTAATGATTCACCCTCACCCTCTTTTAATATACAGTTCAGTTGCCCTAACAGTTCGTTCCTCCCTATTTACATTTTTATACTTTAAAATTCAAATACGTTTATGGGAAATACCAAATGACCTCATTATTACCACGCGGCTTTAATTTGTACCTAATGAGGCAGAACCGATGGTCTATGGTCAAAAACCCTCTCTCCTATGAGTGAAGAGACCTGTGGTCAGCAGTGGGATGTAAATAATAGGCTACATACCTACAATTTCATAAGTATTTTTGTAAAGATATCTTGAGATGCCTTGCCAGGCATCGATTATGCTTAAAACTTTCTATAATACATGATTATCTTACCAAGAGTCTTCACGTCTAGCTATTTCATCATGGCTTTGAATTACACGTTAATTACCAATAATTTAAAAACATACAATAATAATGTATTGAAAGGGAAAGTGGAAGACATTGACGCAACCGCTACAATAATAGCAAAGGTCTGAATCGAGCCTTCTCTACACGGCACATTGTTAGGGGCTTGTACACAACATTAAATTATAATATAGATATTGAAATACATATTACAATATTAATACAATACATATTAAGAATGTGTATATTAGAGGAAGTGTNATTGTGTGAAAGAGAATATGTGTGTTAAGGGTGTGAATGTAGAAATGACAGTGGATAGAGTGAAGTGGCGAAAGGAAACATGCTGTGCCGACCCCACCTAGTGGGATAAGGGCAAGAAAACAACACCTATATTGAAATACATAATAAATACTCAAACATATCAAAAATGAGTATACTCGACCTGATACTTGTAATAAAATTGTATACTTCACCTTAATTGATATATCAGTGAATATTGTTACGTTATATATTTTGTTATTCAATATATATTGCGACGTTGCTGTGAGAATTGTTTTGTAACTAATTGATGCTTGTATTGCTCTTTTTTGTAAAATAAAAATAGTTACACCATAACAGTATACCTTAAAACATGATGCTATGAAAATAAGCGAAACACACCATTTTAGCAGTTTCAACATCAGTGTGTTGTCTAACTTTTCTAACAGCAAAACTAAGTTTATTTCCCACTATAGCGTATACGAGTATAGGCACCGTATGTAAGCCCAGTTTATTCCTAAGAATACTGTACACCTAACTTTCTTTACTGGACTATCATCTATTTGGATATTTGTACAAATTTCTTTTGCATTTGGCTTAGTGAATTCAACACACTTAGTCTTTGCCCAGTTTCATAATAAACTATTAACTGAAAACCAATGGGAGACAAACGACAGGGTACTCGAAACTGAAACAGATTGAATCTATACTTTTATGGTTAAAATTTTTTAAAGGTAAATATTACAATCAACAGGTTATTTTAAATAATAATGTTCAAGTTCCTTTAAAATCATTATGAACGCTCCTTAACTTATTAATGAAACTGATGGGAAAATATGGGACGTGCAAGCGGGATTTAGAAGAGGAATGGGATGTACGGATCAGGTCTTTTCTTTACGGTGCTTAACTGAAAAATGTTTGGCTAAACACCAAAAAGTTTATTGCGCGTTCGTAGATTTAGAAAAGGCCTATGATCGAGTGGTGAGGAATGAGCTGTGGTCAACGTTATCTACGTATGGGGTGAGCGGTTGTCTGATCCAAGCATTGAAGTCTCTCTATGAGGGTTCTAGTGCCTGTGTCAGAATAAACGGAGCGTACACGGAGTGGTTTCCTGTCGAAAGAGGTGTTCGACAGGGATGTGTTGCGTCACCATGGCTGTTCAACCTTTTCATGGATAAATGTTTGACAGATTTAAAAGAAAGTATGTATGGGTTAAGAATGAATGAATTACTCATCAAATGTTTACTCTACGCTGATGATCAAGTAATACTTGCGTCATCCGCTAACGAGCTTCAGGAGATGCTAAATATTATGAATGAAGCTTTGAAAGGGAAAGGAATGAAAGTGAATGTAAACAAAACGAAAGTTATGCTTTTTGAACGAGATGAATCTATGATGAATGGCAATATTTTGATAGATGGGGAACAAGTGGAAGAGGTGAAAGAATTTGTATACTTGGGATCTAAATTTACAAAAGATGGAACATGTGAAAGTGATATCGAAAGGAGAGTGAATGCAGGGAATATGGTAAATGGTGCTCTGCATGCTTTTATGAATAGCCAGATGGTGTCTCAAAGGGCTAGACTGGCAGTGCATGCTGGAGTGTTGGTGCCAACACTTATGTATGGTAGTGAAAGTTGGGTATGGCAGAAGAATCACAAAAGTAAAATAAATGCGGTAGAGATGAGAGCGTTGAGAAGCATGAGTGGATTAAAACTGAGTGACAGAGTAAGAAATAGTGTGATAAGAGAACGTTGTGGTATAAAAGAAGACGTAGTGACTAAAATTGAGAAAGGTATGCTTAGATGGTTTGGGCATGTAGAGAGAATGAATGAAAGGAGACTGACAAAAAGGATTTATGAGTCAAGAGTGAATGCGAAAGTTGGAAGGGGAAGACCGAGGCGAACGTTCCTGGACCAAATCCAGGACATTTTAAATAACGGCCAGGTCAAGAGTACTCTAAACCGACGAACTTGTATGAAAGATTTAATGAGATTGAAAGAAGCGAAGGAGATATGCAAGGATCGTGGCAAGTGGAAGGATGTTGTCTCTGCCTACCCCTATGGGAATAAGGCGTGATGCTATGTATGAACGCTCCTTTGCCATAATAACTACAGTATAAAATGTCATCAATCTGTTATCACTACAATTTTTTGTCTCTTACCTTCCAATGCTTTTGCACGCATGCGCAAACGAGACGGGTAAACAGGCAGAACATGGCCGCCAGTCGTTACCATCGCCAACTTCACTCTAAACCTGTTCCATTGATTGTAAAGATCAGTTTGGTCCGGTATTGACGATGGTCGGACGTGATTTATTGTGTCTTATTTATTATTTTAAGATGTAAACAGAACTTATTAGTTAAAATGTTATCCAAAATGTCTGTATTTAAGGTTGGTGGTATTGTGAATGTTATCTGTGTGCTATGTTTAGTGTTCAATAGTGCTGCATCGAATACTCATGAGAATGAATTAAAAACAAGCAATCCTCATGTTCATTGCACTCACGAACACCCAAAAGCAGACGAAGTGAGTAAATATTTGAGTTACATTTAATAATTCTTTGTTTATAATCAAAATAGATTTATGGTCTTTTGTAAAGATTAATTTATTGTAAACGATTGCATATAAAACTGACTTCATATAACTACTTTTGATTCATGTACTTGGATTTCATGAAGAATATTGTGTTCGAATCTTGAATGGGTATTGAATAGTGATGTGAACCGGTTTAAAAACCGAATACTATCACAAAATACGATTTTGAGTTTTCGATATAATATCCACAATGTCAAGTGGTTCGTTACCATATTCAAATATAGACTGACCACACTTGTTTTACTCATTCTTTATTTAACATCACACGATTATTTGATGGTTTCTCATGAGGATAATCAACAAATGTATTAACGTCATATTATAAAAAGAAACAATTACCAGTACGTTGATAAATATTTTTAAATATAAAATGATAGTGTACATTAGTAGTTACTTTAAGAGAAATAGGTAAAAACCAACAGTACGTTTATATATTATTATGGTATTTTTGAAAAATATAAAAAAAAACCGTTAAGCCAAGTAATCGGCATATCCCGGGTGTGTTAAAAGTTGTAAGCGGTTCACATAACTAGTATATACACGGAACAAAGAATATTTTTTTTTAATATGGAACAATTGTAGTCTCGCCATTATTTTCTGCTCTGGACTCTACAAAAATAAACTAAAAGACATTACAATTTATAAATGCGTAATTAAAAATTATATTTACGCGAATTAGAAATGTAACAGAAATACAGTTAACTAGCTGGTTTTATGTAGAAAATTGAATTATTAAATAATTACGCTTTGTTCTTGCTTAATGCAATGTAGAACGGGTATGAAACTTATGTGCCTGTAAGTAGTTAGAAATACTGTATACTGTATATATGCATAATGAGTGGTCATTATATTAGTTTTTGTGTAACAAACGACAACATGTAGGTTATAAAGGTATATTCAGCAGTACAAATGGCGGTAAATGTAAACATTTAGATCGACGTTTCTTTGTCTAACTTAACGTTAGTCATTATTATAATTTAGTCCTAGTAATGCTTATATTGTAACCATAAACTTAATGAGAATTTTAACCAACGACAAGGATCTGTAACTCAAATGCGTATACAATTTGCAATGATGCTTAATAATGTGGAAGTCATAGATTCGATTCCCGACAAGGTCTGGATTAGTTATCGTATTTTCTAATTTTCCGTCACGTAAAGACCATATTAGGTTGATTTAATTTTATCAAGTTAGCGTGCTTTTTTTTCTTTTCACGCTAGAAAATGCTTTACGCACCCCAATCAGAATACCCACTGTACCCTGGGATACCCACCACATCTTTTGGTGGAGCACCAGAAGATCGGTAGACACAATCTACCCTGGTACTCCTAAAGATTCCTCCGGGTAACCTAAGAAAGAGGCAGGAGAAGCGTAAATTTCGCCTCCTTTCTCCCAAAATGCTGCGCCTGAGTAAAGGAGCGGCAAAAGCGTCTTCCCTTTGCCTCTCATGTGCCTCCTTCAGCGAAAGATTCGCAGCATTGCGCCAACTATGCCCTCCAGAAGTTGGCGTGCTCCATCTCAGACTGTATTGCTCCATGGAAATGTAGGTTTCTTCAGTATGTTTGCAGGAAAAGGATGTTAAGTATTAAACAACAATGACATGTCTAACTAAGAGAAATTAGTAGTGCCTGTCCAAGAATTGACGCCGTGACTCATAACAAGAATCCACCTATCGTTATTATTTATAAGTATTTTCATGGCTTCTTAAGTCAATTAGATCGCGACTTCCTTAATTATAAAGATTTTTAAAAGAGCTGACTATATTTTAACGAGGAGACCCATAGCTGTGAAGTTACAATCCATAATTTGCATATAACCGCCGTTCCTGAACCAGTTTCCTTTACAACACATTATAAATATACAAACAGATATACGAGTACGTATGTGTTCAAATTTAATATATTTTGGATAGTTTTAATGTGTTGTGACAAAATTTATTCAATAACTTAGTATCGCGGTTGAAAAATGGGAGGTGAGGATAGGAAATATTTTATAATCTATTCTCAAATCTACCAATATCTTCTTAATGTATATAAAATTCTCATGTCACAATGTTAGTCAGCGTACTCAGTAATTATATTACTGTTCAGGAGGCTGAGAAGCTTACAATCTGTTTTCAATACTTTTAAGTGATAAGTGACAAAATTTTTGATACTATGGAATTTAAAAAACTTACATACATACATAGCATTACGCCTCATTCCCATAGGGGTAGGCAGAGACCACGTCCTTCCACTTGCCACAATCCTTGCACATCTCCTTCGCTTCTTTCATTCTCATTAAACCTTTCATACAAGTTCGTCGGTTTAGAGTACTCTTGACTTGGCCCTTATTTGAAATGTCCTGCATTTGGTCCAGGAACGTTCGTCTTGGTCTTCCCCTTCCAACTTTCGCATTCACTCTTGACTCATAAATCCTTACAGCTCTAAATTTTCACCCTTAAAAGCGATATTGGTTAATATAATGCAAAACTAGTTCGTTTTAAAGTTATATTTGTTAACTAATTACACTGGTCTGCAATAAAGTCCTCCTTTAAAAAATTTTGACATAAATATGACGATTACAATGTTCTGAATCTATCCCTATCTATCTATCACGTCTAGGTTTTTTTATCCATCACCAGTGACGCAAAATTGAAGGAAGGAATTTTTGTAGGTCCGCCGTTACCTGAGCTAATGAAAGGTGAAGCTTTTGATTGGAAGTTGAGCAAAGCAGAAAAAAGAGCTTGGGTGGCTTTTGTCGAAGTTTGTCATAATTTTCTTGGGAATACAAAAAGTGAGAACTACCGACAGATCATTCGAGAGCTTCTTTCTGCTTATAAAGCTTTAGGATGCAATATGTCACTCAATATTCATTTTTTGAACTCTCATTTAGATTTCTTTCCTGAAAATCTTGGAGCCATATCAGATGAGCATGGTGAAAGGTTTCATCGGGTATAATGCAGATTGAAAAACGCTACAATGGGAAATGGTCAGCAGCAATGCTTGCTGATTTCTGTCGGTCAATTCGCCGAGAAACTCCAATAGAAACAATGAATAGGAAAAAAAACTACAAAATAACAAATTTTCTCACCATATAATGAGATAGGTGTCCGATATAATTTGTTCATTTTGTGACTATAATTTAGGATTTTTCAATGTAAAACTTAGACTGTAATATTTATTCATTTTATTATAATAATTGATGTTTTAATAATTTGTTAATTAAATAAATATTATATTGTCAATCTACGTGTGATACTTAATTGCATGTTAATTGAAAATATGAAGAATTCATGCATCAAAATAAGGAGAAAAAATTTTTTTTTTTTGCAGACAAAAAAAAGGTCTTATTATTATTAACAACGTTTGCCGGGTCAGCTAGTATACATATAAAATTTCATAAAAATCTATCAAGTCGTATTGGAGAAGTGCGATAACAAACACTGTGACACGACCTATTTCAATTTAATTACAATATTGTTAAAATGTTCAAATGACTAGCCTGCTATTATAGTATAATCCATATATAAATACGTGAAGCAAAATTTTCATACCACTTTTAAAAAAAATTGTGCGAGTAGTGGAGTTGAAAATTTCCCTCACTTATAGTTTCTATAGAGAAGGAGTGCACAATTTATTATTTATTTATACACTTTATTGCACCTTAAATGTAATACATTGTAATAAATACATACATACATACATAGCATCACGCCTCATTCCCATAGGGGTAGGCAGAGACAACATCCTTCCACTTGCCACGATCCTTGCATATCTCCTTCGCTTCTTTCATTCTCATTAAACCTTTCATACAAGTTCGTCGGTTTAGAGTACTCTTGACCTGGCCCTTATTTAAAATGTCCAGGAAGCCTTGGCTCATGACTCCTTTTCGTCAATCTCCTTTCATTCATTCTCTCTACGTGCCCAAACCATCTAAGCATACCTTTCTCAATTTTAGTCACTACACCTTCTTTTATACCACAACGTTCTCTTATCACACTATTTCTTACTCTACTTTTACATTGAAATAAACTCAACTAAATAGAGAAAGAAAGTATAACAGACGGTCCAATCGCTTAATAGCGATTTCTGCCAGACAACCTTGAGTTAAAAAAATCCGTATGTAGCGAAGAAGGAAGGCAGGCAATAACATAAACATACACAGCAATAACTGCATCCTAATAATAAATATACATATCAATAAATTAATACATATCACATACATAATACGCGATATATACATGTAATGTCGTCAACACTTAACTCTATTGCAAGAGATAGTGCTTTTTTGTCAGGTTTTTAAAGTGGCACAATGATAATATTGAAAAAAAAAACATATAAAATACATTAAAAAACACATTCCATACGCGCATATAGAGTTTATATACGTATTTGTCAATCGATGACAGTTATGTCAAACGTCATAAGGTTACATTAAAAAAGTTTATATTGTCAAAAGCACTAAGGAGGTTCTATTAGAAAAGTCACTATATTGGTATAGTTTACTTAAAATTACTGATGTTGTACGTAACTTCGTTAATTAGTTTCCTTCATACGAACCTTCTGATGAAGCACAACTCAAAAAGAATTTAAACGCTGAACGAGTTTTTACAACAAACATGGTTATACTGAGAAGTTTTGCATAATTAAATAAATTCTCAAACTATGTATATCAAGTACAATGGAGAACATAGTTTTCGCATGTTTCAATAAAAACAATTAAAAGATATCTTTTGAATTTCTTTTATATAAGTATAGTCTTTGATAATAGAACCTTTATAATGTGAAAACTTTTAATTTCAATTAAGTAAGTTCTAATTTCGACCACTATTACCTAATTATACATAGCATAACGCCTCATTCCCATAGGGGTAGGCAGTGACCACGTCCTTCCACTTGCTACGATCCTTGCATATCTCCTTCGCTTCTTCTATTCTCATTAAACCTTTCATACAAGTTCGTCGGTTTAGAGTACTCTTGACCTGGCCATTATTTAAAATGTCCTGGATTTGGTCCAGGAATGTTCGCCTTGGTCTTCCCCTTCTAATTTTCGTATTCACTCTTGACTCATAAATCCATTTTGTCAGTCTCCTTTCGTTCATTCTCTCTACATGCCCAAACCATCTAAGCATACCTTTCTCAATTTTAGTCACTACATCTTTTTTTATACCACAACGTTCCATATCACACTATTTCTTACTCTGTCACTCATTTTTAATCCACTCATACTTCTCAACGCTCTTATCTCTACCGCATTTATTTTACTTTTGTGATAATGACAAAAGTGTTGCCACCAACACTCCAGCATGTACAGCCAGTCTGGCCCTTTGAGACACCATCTGGCTATTCATTAAGGCGTGCAGAGTACCATTTACCATATTCCCTGCATTCACTCTGCTTTCAATATCACTTTCACATGTTCCATCTTTTATAAATTTAGATCCCAATTATAAAAATTCTTTCACCTCTTCCACTTGTTCTGCGTCTATGAAAAAATTATAAATATAATCAATTGATGAACCATTTTTTTAATACCGTATTACGAAAGAATCTTTCCTCTTAAGAAGTCCTTAATAGCATCTATCTTTTACGCTTGACTCTCTATAACATTTTTTTTATAGTAATCAAATTTGTTGGCTATCTGTTATGAGATACAGTAGTTGCTGTGATCAGCTCATATATATATAACTGCAGTTTTCTACGAATATAGGAGCTGATAAGCTTCCTGCTACTCATATCGGTGTTTACTTGACTGATTGTACTAGCTGACAAATTCTAATATATAATTCTAGACATATTTTGTTTAAGAATTTTTAATTTTGAAATAAAAATTGTTGCTATAGCAACAAATCAGTGCGATATAGTAGTTACGAATGTGAACCAGCAACAAAGGATTTATACACAAACATACGCAACAGTTATTTTGCATACAATTACCATAAATAAACCAGTTTCCGTTACAATGCATTGCAAATACATGAAAAGACGGACATACATACCTATCCTTATTAGTGTTGCGTTAGGTTTTTTCAAAGGAATTTTTGGATTTCTTTGCCTTTTATGTTTGACGGTATTCTTGGTGTAGAGTTGTTAATGAGTCTTTTTTAAATACTGGGGCTTTAACTCCTGGTTTTAATATATCCAGATTATGTATATTATGTTTTTTTCTTTTCTTTATTCAATATAAACCATTAAGAGATACAAGTTAGCTTTTAATTAGCAAGTTACCATCTCAAGACTCATCACTCACTATTGGGTGAGATTATTGTCAAACGTTAACATGTATATAGTAAAACATGTTTCGATCCCGTGTATTTCTTAAATGTAAAAATCGGTTTTCGATTATATCCTGTGGGATCCTCCATCTCAAAAGAAATATATATGTTTAATTCAATCGACCCGTTGTGTTGTAATCTCATCTCAGCTGATGATACAGTTTAAGTTCGTAATTTATCTTATGGTTTCCAAACATCGCAGCAAAACATGTTGTCAAATATTTTGACATATAAAACGCGCATGCGTCGAAAAGGCACACTAAATTACGGAAACTAATAGGGAAAGCAATGTGGCACTTTCGTAACTCAAAATAAAGCCGAAAGTACGAACTTTCGGTACAGCTATGATGAAAAATCAATTATTATATCAAATTTTTCAAATTTCGAGGATCCTGTACCTACCGACTGGTATCGTGAGGAAACGCCCGTCTGTCATGCCTGTAGATACGGTGCACCATACGTTACGTTACATATCCTCCAGCGACCTCTTCAGTAAAAGGTTGCCTTCTTTTGCAAGACCGTCATCTCGCTGAAGGAAGCAAATGAGAGGCTAAGGGAGGATTCGACTAATGTCCTCCCTCTCCGTCGAAGGAGGCTGAGTGGCAATAGGCGCAGGTATGCGCTACTCTATTCCCCTCAGTAAACTGTAGACTGTTATAGTCGGCATCATCCGGGTCCCATTCCATCCCGTCCAAGGATGACGAGGGATGCGCTGGGTTTTAGTTGCTATTCTGGTTATTTAACGAGTCCCACACTACCGATCGGAAGAATTTTTTTTCTCAGTGCCAAAAAAAATCTGTGCAAAGCAGTGCGACGTTAGTAGACTTATGCTTCTGTTTACAGATCAAGTACATGTTTGTTAAATAGGCCTCAACATGTTGTCTGTCATCTAATTATTATTTATTATGCAATGGGGCCCGGTTTAGCTCGAAGGTCAGGTGCTTTATCGAGCTTAAGTTATGATGCAATTGAAATACGATACCTATGTTTTTTTAATAAATCAGGAAATATTGGCTTTGCCCATCAATCAACGAGGCGCACTGGAAATGAGAAAGAATTAAGAAAGAAATTACTTTCGGAACATATCGATGTATGTGTAACAAATATCGATATATTTCACGAAGTAGCCACCCTTTATTAAAATAATCGGAATTTTACGAATAAAATACTAATTGGCAATATCGTCGTTAATTTTCCAATTAAAATAAAAGAAGTCTTTATTTAAGTATGAAAGCCTACTACTGTACTATCATTTTTTAATAATGACATGTTTTTATAAGTATCATGTTTCAATAGCTATGTGATTTAAAGAGAACGATTACATAGGTTGATAAATGGAGTGATGTCATCATCGAAATTAAAAAAAAAACGTCAAAATGCAAGTTTAAAGACAACTACTTTTGCAGCATTTTTCATTGATGCTCTGTTTGTGGTGGGCTTGAAGTGATTAATATATATAGCTTTTATAGTAAGGTAGGTAGCAGCCCATTAAAGTCCCACTGCTGGGCAGAGACCTCCTCACTAATAGGAGAGGACTGCCTCATTGGATTCAAAATGGATATTGAGTGTGCTATTAAGATTAAACACTCATCTCTCTCCGCTCGTGTCGGATTGCCGTCACGTCGGACTATGAGAGTGAAGGAATAGAGTGCACTTGTGTATTATGACTACCAACTCGTAGTTGAAATGGGAGGTGGGTCTCTGCTGTAACAACCCTCTCTCCTATGAGAATCAAAGTCTTTCTCGGTAAATGGGCGAGTTTTATATTAGTAAGTATATTATATTGCAGCCTATATCATACTTTGAGGTATTAGTTCTTACATTGTGCAGTTTCATCAAAATTTGCCCAGCAGTTATTGTGTGAAAGCGTTTTTAAAAGATTCTACACAGCATCGTACTGGAATTCAAATTTCTTGCTCGACGATTCCGTCTTTGATGTTAGGGTGGTAACTAGCCCCTGTCGTAGTCCTATCGTAACCCAAGACCTCTTCTAGCGAAGCAAGTACACGCCAGCGAATCCGTCAAAACCTTCATCCTTACAAAGCTGCTCATAGTAATGACTAATCGTTTACTAATGCCGTTTTTACCTAATGCTCTTAAATAACAGGCTCTAGTTCCTCACATCGTAATTGGCGATCGGATTGTAGTTAAATATTCATTACGTATAATTATCTACAACCAGATTCACTTCACGTGGCTTAGATTGATTTTGCTAATAATAGAATCGCTCAATCCCTTTTTGAATACGCTTTTATTAGCTTCATCTGTGTAATTACCAGCTGACCCGGCAAACTTCGTAGCGTCCCAAAATCAATACCTAAAAAGCTGAATTATAATTGCAGAATGTTTCAACTTTAGTAATAAATGTGGACAAAACTTAAATAGAACAAACCCCCAGATGCTTGCCAAAGTCATCAGTTGCGATCAGAAATTTGATTTTCAATCAATCAAAATTTCTGAACGACCTTTAAATGTGATAGATTTCTAATAAACAAATAATATGGAATATACATACCTGTTACGCAAGCCCCTGCTACCGCGGTCCGCGCCTAGTGACAGAGCGCGTCGGCACGAGGCGCAAACGCAGCAGTTTACGCCGGTGACGCAAATCCAGGTCGCCTAGCCCGCGAGCCCCCGCGAGCTCACGGCACTTAGAGATCTTACATCGATCGTTTAGGACGTAGTTTTAATTAGATATAGTTTTTTTNCATTCAACATCAGGTTCTGAAACGTTAACAGCACCCTCAAATAACTCAGACACTGACACTGCCCACACCAGTAATGAAATTCCAATTCTAGAGGTGCCGATTTCTGACGAACCACTAAATAAGTTTAATAGACAAATTTGTTTCGTATTGGTAGGTGACATCAAAAAACGACCAACAGTGACTAAACCATTTGAAACTCACACCAGAACTACCATTCAACTTTGTGAATCTAATCTGACTAATGACGTTATTAACGCAGTTAAAGAATATGTTAACCCTAAAGTTAAAACAGGTATTATTATCCATCCCCCTCTTGCCATGTATAAAATCATCCCTATTATACAAGACAACTTTAGAAGCTCTTCCGTGAATCTTGTACTGACTAAAGTAGAGTTAGAAAATGTTAAGGAATATTTGCGTCAGCAGGAGATCATTAAGAAATATCATGAAGGTAAAACCAACCACCGTGGTATAACTGAATGCTATTTGGCTTTATCCTCAAAATACTATTGGCCTAAAATGAAGGAATATATTGCTAAGTTTATAAATGAATGTAGCATTTGTGGACAGGCTAAATATGAAAGAAATCCGGTTAAACAGAAATTCCTAATAGTTCCACCTGCCTCAAAACCATTTCAGATTGTTCACCTTGACCTCTTCACTGCCCAGAACGAAAAGTTCCTCACAATAGTCGATGCCTTTTCAAAGTACGGACAAGCGTATCATCTGAGTGATAGTACTGCTTTAAGTGTTATAAGAGCTTTACTTGTATTCTGCACACATCACGGTGTACCATTGACCATCATTACGGACGGAGGGCCTGAATTTACAAATCAAATGTTTGCAGAATTTACCCGAACCCATAAGATTCAACATCATAAAACACTAGCTCATTCCCCGAACGACAATGGAATAATCGAAAGATTTCACTCCACCATCCTAGAGCATCTCAGGATATTAAAACTTCAGGAACGTAATGAGTTAGTAGTTAATCTCATCCCTTATGCCATATTAGCGTACAACAGCTCTATCCATAGCTTCACAAAGTGTAGACCTATGGACCTTATAAATGGACATTTTGATCCACGTGACCTCATAGATATAGATTTATCCGAACATTTACTTCAGCAGTATACCCAAGACCATAGGAAACGAATGACGCAAGTTTACGACCTTATCAATGAGACATCTTTACAAGACCGAACCAAACTGACTGAAAACCGAAATAGGAATAGGGAACCCGAGAAGGAATATAATCCCGATCAGCGGGTCTTTATACGAAATCCTATAGCATCTCGACAAAAGTTAGCTCCGCGTTATACGCAGGATACAGTACTCGCAGATCTCCCTATTCATATCTATACAAAAAAGAAACGTGGTCCTGTAGCCAAAGCTCGCCTTAAGCGAAGTCCTAAAACTACCACCTTGTTACAGGACATTATTATGGCTGACGTTACTGCAGCTGACCAAAGGACAAGAAGTGACAATTGATTCGCTTGACAATGGACCAGGACTACTTCCCTTCAAATTAGGGACAGCGAAGATTATTTCCCATTACCACTCTTTTCTTAGTTATATAGACTTAGAAAGTATTCATCCCCAGATCGAATTAGTAAAGTGCCAGATAAGCGAGTTAAAACCCTTATTAAATAATAAAACTATATCTATATTTGACCCTCACATAGAACACCTTAATCGAAAAGTTGCATTAATTATAAGAAAACTCAATGCATTTGAGTCAAGACGTAATAAAAGAGGTCTCATCGACGGTCTCGGTTCCATAATAAAGAGTATTTCTGGTAATCTAGATTACACAGACGCTTTGAAATATGAACAAGCCATAAAAGTGTTGCATGATAACGAACAAAAATTAGAACTAGAGTTAAATAATCGTGTCAGTTTAAATAAAAAGTTTATTTCAGAAAATATTCAAATACTAAGTAGAATAACTGTAAATCAGGAAAAAATGAATAAAGCATTAAATTTGATATTACAGAGTGATGCCTCTAGAGATACAGATTTAACAAAATATGCCCATCTGGCACAGCACCTACTAATCTTAGGGGACAACATAGAAGATTTATATGAGGAATTACAAAACTTGGAAAATACTTTAACATTTATTCGTGCATCGAGCACTCCTTATTCTCTATTCGATGTAGATGAAGTTAAAAATATGTTAGGTAAATTAAGAACTTTGTATTCTAATAGCGAAGTCCTTGATATAGAAGTTAGGCATTTTTATGAGGTAATTAAATTAGGTTATTTTTATCTAGATAAGCAGATAGTATTAGTTATAAAGGTCCCGATTGTCGCTCCTTTAACCTACTATTTTTATAAGTTATCCATAGTTCCTAATAGAAACCATGAAACCTTGATTCCACCCTTACCTTTCATAGCACTCTCTAGCAAAGATTATCGGTACATGGGGACAGAATGTCCGAAGATAAACTCAGTATTTCTCTGCGAATCAAAACCTAGCCTACATCTCCAGAACAAGCCCGATTGTATCCAGCAGCTTATTACTCTTCAAGAACTCCAGCCATTATGCAAATTGACGCCAGTAAGCCTGACAAACGAAGCTCTAGAGACACTAGATGAGAAGCACTACACTCTTAGCTTTCCCGTACTGACTAAGGTGAAGATTTCCTGTGGACAAGAACAATATCGCGCTCTACAAGGAAGCTACCTAGCAGTCATCCCATTGGGCTGCAATCTGAAAACACCTACGTTCACTATTTCCAACTCTAACGACCATATTAAAGGACACGTCATAAAGATAATGGAAATACCCCTAATCGATGAGTCAAGGCCCAAAGGTTATCCGAAGCTTATCCTTAATTCGCAAAGTCTACAAAAACTCCATGCCTTGAACAATGCAATGGCAGCACAATCGTCCATCCATCTAGATGACGTCACAGACCCAGCTATATATCACACAACTATACCCATGTACGTTATACTATCGGGTGCATGTGCACTCATCGCTATCCTGATATTTCGCCGTCTACGAAAAACTAAGAAAGACATCGATCCAGAAGTAATAAATGTTCCAGTAATCCACAATATCGACCCTAGCCAAGTGAAGGTCGATCACAGATGCTTACCAGCGACCATCTCGGACCAGCCTAGCAATAGTCGCTGTTCTTCGGGGGGAGGTGTTACGCAAGCCCCTGCTACCGCGGTCCGCGCCTAGTGACAGAGCGCGTCGGCACGAGGCGCAAACGCAGCAGTTTACGCCGGTGACGCAAATCCAGGTCGCCTAGCCCGCGAGCCCCCGCGAGCTCACGGCACTTAGAGATCTTACATCGATCGTTTAGGACGTAGTTTTAATTAGATATAGTTTTTTTTGTATTCTTTTTTTTTTTAATTAATAAATCTTTTTTTAAGCAACAGTTTGTAGTTGTTTGCACCCCCTAGCTGCCCCCGAACGTAATTTACCTACATAGCATAGCAGGGTAGGCAGAGACATCGTCCTTCCTTGCCACGATCCTTGGATATCTCCTTCGCGTCTTTCATTCTCATTAAACCTTTCATACCAATTCGTCGATTTAGAGTAGTCTTGACCTGGCCCTTATATAAAATGTCCTGGCCTTGGTCTTCCCCCTCCAACTTTCCCATTCACTCTTGACTCATAAATCCACTTTGTCAGTCTACTTTCATTCATTCTCTCTACGTGCCCAAACCATCTAAGCATACCTTCCTAAAGAACTAAAATAAATAATAGATAAATGCCAGGATTCAGCAACGTCCCCTAAACATTATGGAGCCCCTTAGTATACTTAGGGGTTCAATTCCGTCTCACCAACATCAAGGGGCCACTAAAAGTCGCAAGTTCGCCCTCTACACTAATAATCAAACAAAGTTGCAACACAACAACATTTGTGACTTTTTTTTGAACGTGTGTTTGTCATGTTTTCACACAAAAACGACGAGACCTATTTCAAAAACTTTTTCACTATTAGAAAGCTCCATTTTTACTAAGCCAAATAGCTATATTTGTTTCTCAAAAAAAATACAGGGATCCCTAATAAAAATACATTAATGTAACCCAAGCTGGGAAAAATTATGCACAATAAATCTTTCATCGCGTGCGCTGCGGAAACTATTGACGACTTAACAAAAAAATGTTTTACAGTATTATAGAACTCATTAATATCTACAAAAACTTCAGTGATATCATATGTTCAACTACTGTAGTTATGTCACTATAACTACTTTAATAAATCTTAAAACTAAAAAAAAGTGCCGACAATACTTAAACCATATTATTCATACCTCTGTGTTAATCCTTATCCTGTTATATATATTTTATTAAAGACCGTTTCAATACCCGTAATATACTTTTTAAATTATAACAATCGGATATTCTATTCAAAAGATATAACTAATTTATAAATGTCAATCTAAAGTGGTTGCTGACTATGGGCCTCATGCGGAAGCTCAGTCACTTAGTGTGCGATGGAGAGGGCTATGCTCGGAGTGTCTTTACGTGATCGAATCAGAAATGAAGAGATCCGTAGTAGAACCAAAGTCACCGACATAGTTCTACGAATCGCGAACCTGAAGTGACAATGGGCGGGGCACATAGCCCGACGAACCGATGGACGTTGGGGCCTGAAGATGCTGGAATGGCGACCCCGCACCGGGCTGTGCAGTGTAGGCAGACCCCCCGCAAGGTGGACCCATGATATAAAGAGGGTCCCCGGTAGCCAGGCGGCACAAGATCGTGACACAAGAACGTCCACAGTGGAGGTGTTCGTCTGAAAGTTGGCAAGGTGCAAGTGTCGCCACGCAGACCAATCCCCGCACACGTACCTCCACGGCATTGTTAGCCAGCATCCCAGATCTTGAAGCATTAGGCGTCCACTACCTCGTGAGCTCCCGTTGTCACCACCACCAGGTGTAAGTGAAGATAACGTCATCACGTGAGACCTATGTCCAGCAGTGGACGTCCGTCAGTTGAAGCGATGACGATAGCGATTGCCATATTCATTTTGTTCGCAGTGTACCATTTCATTCCCATGTCTTTCCACTGCTACGAGATCGGTATCTGCGTGGGTGAAACCGCGGGGAATTGCTTGTTTTCTAAATAAATATTATAAAAATATAGAATACAATAAATCATAAAGAACGTTTGTTACCCAAAAGATCGCCCCCAATATCTTATTATTATATTATTATTATATCTATTTGAATGATACTTATAAATATTCCGATGTAGGTTATATGATCGTATTTTTTCATAACATTTTCCTTTTACAATTATTTGAAACGTGAAATCTGTTTGCAATTTAAATATTATATGTTTATATTTTTGTAAGAATCATATCACTTCAATATAACAGCGTAATAGGAATAACAACAGTTATACGTAATAGACATGGTGTTACATTACATAAGAAAGGTGGTGGCTCTAAGTCAGTGATTCCCAAAGTGGTCTATATCGACCCCTAGGGGTCTATGACAACCTGCAAGGGGTCTACGTAAGCGAAAAAAAATTTGGTTGACGGTTGTTACCAATCTCCTACAAAAAAAAGAAACAGACTGGACATCATCAGCCGAGGAGATTTAGGATTAACCCTTTCAAAATTGACGCCAAATGTTGTTATTATGAAAGCATCATCCTTCTCACTGAAAATATTGACTTATTGCTTATGTTATTTTATATATAGTTTATTTTATGTTTATTTAAATGCAATTAATAAATGTATAAATTAACATGTGTTTTTACTTTCACTTTTTAACACTAAACTTCATTACAGTTAGAAATTTACAGGAAATCAATATCAGGCAATTAGGGGGTTTATCCTACACGGAAAATCATGGCAAGGGGTCTACGTCACAAAAAAGTTTGGGGAACTCAGCTCTTCACATTACATTACATCACTTAAAAGTGATGAGTCAATAGTTAACACCCTTGCAACCCCCCTTTCGGGTGAAATTTCGAAAAATCCTTATTCTTAGCTAGGCTCTACTCTTGAAAAGGAATATTCCTACCGAATTTCAAGTCTCACTTTAAGGTTCCAGAGATATGGCGATGAGTCAATAGTTAACACCCCCGCAACCGCCCTTGCGGGTGGAATTTTGTAAAATCCGTTTTTAAATGACCTCTACTCGTGAAAAGGAATATTCCTACCAAATTTCGAGTCTCTACGCCTTATGGTTCCAGAGATAAAGTGATGAGTCAATAGTTAACACCCCTGCAACCCCCCTTTCGGGTGAAATGTCGAAAAATCCGTTCTTAGCTAGGCTATACTCTTGAAAAGGAATATTCCTACCAAATTTCGAGTTTCTACTCGACTCGACTCGAGTAGAGACTCGAGTCTTTAGATTGACATTTTTCAATTCGTTATATCTTTTGAATGGAATATCCGATTCCAATAATTTAAAAAGTATTCTACAGCTATTGAAACGGTCTTTATTTAATAGGATTACAGAGGTACATAATATATGGTTTGATTATTGTCGGCAATTTTATTAACTTTTAAAATGTAAAAGAGTAGTTATAGTGGCATAACTACAGTAGTTGGACATACGGTATCTCGGACTTTTTTGTAGATATTAATACGTTCTATAATATTGTAGAAGATTTTTTTGTTCTATCATCAATTGTTTCCCCAGCGCACGCGATGACAGATTTTTTGGGACTATATTTTTACGCCTTGGGTTACATTAATGCATTTTTTTTAAGGATCCCCATTTTTTTTGAGACAGTAATATAGCCTATGTCACGCAGTGAATATGCAGCTTTCTAATGATGAGAAAATTTTTGAAATCGGTACATTAGTCTTTATGTGAAATCGTTAATAACATACATATTAAATCACAAATGTTTCCTCTTTATAATATTAGTTTAGGAAAACGTGGTGGTGCTAATAATAAGTACCACGGTTATTTTAACTGTAACCTTTTTTAAACTATTATTTATTATTACTACGTTCTATTAGAAAATTGTTGTTTTTCTGAAATAAATATGTTTTCGGTGAATGAAAACATCGTAAGATAAATGGCTCGAAATCAATGTTTATATTCGTTTATCACGAAATAATAGTTCCGATTATCTTGAAAATTGGCATAGTTACTCTTGATACAACGTAGACGCTCACTAATAACGGTTTTCTTATATTCCCATGGGATCTGGATGTTTAAACCAAAATCACAACTATCGTTGCGATGGTACCCTTTGTTAAAGGTTTTAAATAGCAAAGTGTAACAAATAAGAAATTAACCTATTGACTGAAATTAAGAATGGGTTTGCCCACAATGCCACGGGGTAGAGACCTACGAGGCTAACGTGGTGGGTCTACGCACCAAAGTCAAGTCTTATGCCAAGCAGTATAACGTTAATAGGCTGTTACTTAGGCTATTAAGATGTTTACTATGCAATTATCCGACTTGTTTATATTAATTATATTTAATATATAACTTTCTGTAAATAAAACGTTGTGTTATACAACTATAAATCAGGTTCGGTCGCGGTTTTAACCGGTGCAAACTAACCGAAGCGGTTGTACTGACGATCTATATAAGGCAAATACGTCAATTCTTACTATTGTTATTTGAAAGCTAGCTTTTCCCGACGATGTCACTCGCGTCTATCCCGATTCCGTGGGTATATGGGGAAATTTGTATTTAGTGACGTAGTATTTTGTACAATTTTGAAGATCTCGTGAGTGATTTAAATTATGTTAGCATTATTGCTTTCTTTTGCTGTCGAGCACATCATTTAGATTGATTTCAAAATCTATAAGAGATATTTGTACTTCCTTACTAATATTATAAAAGTGGATTTAACTGTCTGTCTGTTGCGCTTTCACGACTAAACTACTGAATTGATTGAAATGAAATTTGGTATACAGTGTTGGACACACCACACTGCTTCACTACTGAAATTGGCAGGCATTGTACACAAGTGAACTCTATTCCTTCAATCTCATAGTCCGATGTGACAGGAATCCGACACGACCGGAGAGAGGTCAGGCACAGGACCGACGGCTTAACGTGATCTCGCAGGCACGGGGGTGGATCACACCTCCAACTTGCCAACTTCGGGCAAATATTGACCTGGGAGTCGAACCCAGGACCGCATGTCTGTAGTCGAGCATACTAACCACTAAACCAATGAGGCAATTTAATAGGTAAGGCGAGGCAATACAAGGTAAGAAAAATCAAAATATTTTTCATTATATGTTTACAATCATAGTGATTTCTTCCTAAATCCTTATATTTCTTAAAAGATAGAACAATAATATGTTTCACAATATTATAGAACGTATTAATATCTATAAAAAATTTCGTGACACCATATTGTATATACTTTGTTGCATTTTAAAAGTGCCGACAATAATCAAACCATATTATTCATACCTCTGTATTAATCCTTTCAAAGATCGTTTCAATACCTGTAAAATAACTCGGTAAATCTTGTAATGTAGATAATTGCTGTAAGATCATAAATTTATGTACGGCAACTATCTTTTTGATATAATGTTATTAAATATTACCGTTGTACTTTATAGCCGTACATTATAAATGGTAACAAATAAAAATATTAAGATAAAAAAGTAATTATTTATTGGTGTATTCACCTGTACCGCTCAGAAATGACATAGCGCCCAAAGTTATTTTATGATATAGTAACAGCCTTCTAAGCGTTATTCACGTTGGTTCATTTCACTGGTTAATTTTTTCCATGGGCTTTTAGTCTATATCAGAGTTTCCCAAACTTTTTTGTGTCGTAGACCCCTTGCCATGTTTTTCCGTGTTGGGTAGACCCCCTACCTACCTGATATTGATTTCCTGTAAATTTCTAACTGTAGTTAAGATTAGTGTTAAAAACTTAAAGTAAAAACAGTTAATTTATACATTTATTAATTGAATTTAAATTAAAACTACTCAAAATAAAATTTTGTATATGTTATGTTGTACTGTTATGTAAAATATACGGAACTTTAAATAAACATAAAATAAACTATAAATAAAATAGCATAGCGTAAAGTCAATATTTTTAGTGAGAAGGATGAATCTGGTGCTTTAATAATAAACTATCAACATTTGGCGTCGATTTTGTAAGGTTAACATCTTAAATCTCCTTGGCTAATGATGTCCAGTTTCGTCCAGTCCAGTATCGTGGACCCCCCTTTTTATTTCATGGACCCCCCAATTTTTTTTCGCTGACGTAGACCCCTTGCAGTTTGTCACAGACCCCTAGGGGTCGATATAGACCACTTTGGGAATCACTGGTATATATGGTTATACGTTCTTTTTTACTACGTAATTCCACTTACACACGTAATTATCACCTTAAGCAAAAATACGTAATAGAAATGATATGTTAATGAACGAATCAAAAGTGATGTGAAAGTCTTGAATAAAGAAATTTTTGGCTTTGGCATTGACTTTGAGTCATTTTAAGACTTTAAATCGCTAATAATATTACATACTAGCTAAACCCGCGACTTCATCTGCCTGGAATGTTTTTTTGTAGCATTTTCATTAATTTTGGCCTCACCAGATCTTAAGTGTTGAAACAGTCTAAGATGGAACCGCGTTAGTCTGGTAAGAGGCGATATACCTGTTATGGTTTCTATACAGCATCGTACCGGAACACAAATTGCTTTGTTAGGCGGTACGCTTTTGCCGATAGAGTGGTATCTAGCCGCGGCCGAAGCCTGCTAGTAAAGCGAGTACTCGCTCCACTACACCAACGAGGCCGTCAAACCCGTATTCCTGTACAACGCGTCATTTTTACCTTTTATGTTCTTGGGATGTGAAGGTTCGGCTATCTGCCATGACTGCGGTGGCCCTGTGGACACAGCGCACCACACGGTAGCAGAATGTCTACCCTGGGGACAGCAGAGACATTGTGGATGCAATACTCGTCAGTGAGCAGCACCGGAGAGCGGTTGCCTCCTTTTGCTAGACCATTATCTTGCTAGAGGAGGCACGGCAAACGGTGAATGCCGCCGAGGCACTCCAGTCCCGACGGAGGGGAGTAGGAACCAGAACCAGAGGTTCCTACAACCTCTCCTCTTATAGAGAATCTGTAAGGCCTCACCCAGTGAGCCAGGGATGAATAACCCAGCGAACCTTTGGCTCCCCATGCATGGATGACGACGGGCCCCGCTGTCTTTTAGTGGGTATACTGGCAATGCCAGAGAGTCCTACACTCCGTGCGTAAGTGCATTTTTCCCAGCGACAAAAAAAACATAGGAAAGTGGAGTTTTCTACTTCTGGCATCATGGAGGAGAGAATCAATAAACTCTTTGAAGTCGGTTTGGACTGCCGCATCGGATTTGAATTTCTTTCCTTGTAATAAGTTGTCCAAATTCCAAAAAAAAAAAAAAAATGGCAATCGGTTGTGGCAAGGTCCGGGAAGTACGGTGGATGTCGCAGATATTCCAATTGTAGCTCATTTAACTTCGGGGTTGATTGTTGTGCAGTGTATGATCTTGCGTTGTCGTGAAGCAGCAGTGGCTTAGCGACTGCCCAATCTCGATTGTTTAGCGGCTAGTTCTTCCCTCATGGTTTGCAGTAGCTGACAATGGCCATCTGCCGTAAGCGTTTGGTCAGATTATAGAAAGCTGTAGTGAACGACATCTACGCTAGTCCACCAAACACTCAAAAGTAACTTTTTCCGAGTCAAATTTCGTTTAGGACAGGATTTGGCTGAGTCTCCACTTTTCATCACAACTAATGATTCGATTTAAAATGCTTTTGTGTCGGTTGAGCAAAGTACACAGCAGCCGACTGTCCATCTTTCAATTTTTTTTATTTTCCCGATTTGCTTCGAGTGGATTAATACAGCTTCATCACTTATTCTTTGTTACTTCTGCTTTGTCATCACAAATTCGCTTCCACAATTAATTTTTTATTTTCCTCTTTGGTTTTCGGTTCGGTTCGGTTCTCCACGAGGTTGGTTCTGAAGGTCGAAAACTGAATGAAATCGTTTTAACCAAAAAGTGCCAAGCTTTCTTTTGCAACACCAGCGCTGTACATATCATTAATTCCTCGAGTTTCTTCAGTTCTGGTGCCTTGATAGAACTCAAACTTGTAAATATACTGATAATTCATGTTTTCCATTGTGCAGTAAAAGGAAACCCGTAGAAAAAAATAGTGAAGAAAATACAAATGAATGACTGTTTTCAAAACTTAGCTGATTTATACATTACCTGTAGTTAAACGGTTCGCGTGTCATAACGAAGGGAAGTGGGCAATTACCTTGAGATCTTGTTTCGAGGAAATACGGAAATATATTTAATCGATATCAGAATTGTATGAGGTCTAGTTTAATACTAGCTGTTACCGCGGTGACACACAAGTTCCCGATTCGTAGTGAATATGGGTGTCTTAGTCGGCCTTAGTGAGCTTCTACATTGCGAAAGTCTGATAAATATCAAGTTATTCGGGCTCTTGTAGGCTCTTGGCTTAGCAACCATGGATAAGATGACGTGTCTTTATGTTTTTTAAAATCTTTTTTCCATCGTCTGATACTTTTTCGTACCTGTAGCGTATGTACCCCATGGCTTGCTTCAGATGTTTTATTTACATTGTGAATTTATGAAATTACAAATTTTACCATCGCTTATTATTTTGTCCATAAATCAAATGTCGCATTACAGGCGGCCGCGTAGTAAGGGTAAAGCGATAGAGACTCGGTAGAGCAACCAAGGACAATATGGTGGGCTCATGGCTTGTATTAGTCAGTCCTGTCGTCACTTACGTCGTGGCTTCTTAAAACCCGCATGTATGCCGCAATGTAATATAGAAAGATTTTACAAAGTCAAGGCCAATATGGAGTCGCCCATGGCTCGCGTCCGCTGTTTCACTTACATCGTGATTTTATAAAACCACACATTGTCTCACTTTGGAATCTTTTTTCCATCATTTCTTATTATTTCGTCCATGTATCGCATTTTGCATTACAGCTGACAGTTTCTTCTTTCTTCTTTTATTATGCGCGCCTGCTTCCCTTTTCTTGAACCTTTGAGTTGGCCTCATCCGGGGCGCCATAGATAAAGGCTGGCGTCCACCATACAGATGAAGAAGGTTCCGCTGGGTTTTAGTGGGTATTCGGATTTCAGTGAGTCCCACACTCCTGGATGGAGCTGTATACTCTATCCAGCGTGCGTTATAGCATTTTCCAGTGACAAAAAAAGCCCAGATCAACAAGGTCACACCCATGGCTCGCATCATACGTTTCACTCATGTCGTGGTTTCATAAAACTACACTTTGTTTTTAAAATGAAACTTTTTTACCATCGCCTGTTACTTTTTCGTTCCAGTTCGTATGCCGAAATAGTAAAAGACGTTGGACAAAGCAGTCAAGGCCAATATGGCGTCGCCCATGGCTCGTGTAAGCTGTTCCACTTACATCGTGTTTATATAGAACCAAACATTGTTTCAAAGTGAATCTTTTTTCCAATGAATAGCACTTGGCTTAGCAGTCAAGGGCAACATGGCGTCATCCATGGCTCGCGTCACCATGAAACCACGCGTTTTTTTCCATCGCCTGTTACTTTTTCGTCCGTGTATCATATGTCGCATTACAACCGGCCGTGGAATGTGGGCGAAAGGCCCTGGACTGAGCATCCAAAGCCAACATGGCATCGCCCATAGCTCGCATCGTATGTTTCACTCAAGTTGTGAGCAGTCAATGGGTCCAAGCATTCGTCATTCTCGGGTGTCTCGGTACAAAGTACTTTCTAGCAATTTAATCTAGTTGACAGAATGGCAAATCTTGAAATGGATGTTGAACGACAAGATTGAATTCTGTGTGCGTCGCATTCATGTGAGGTGGCTGCGTAGACCACCCTACCTCGTGGTATCGGATTTCACCGTGAAGGTGTTCTTCCGCCAGCTTGCGAGGAGTATGTTCCGCCTGGCGGACAACTCTCCGCATACACATCTCCACGGCATTGCCAGCCAGTACCAAAGAATGGCAAACACTGGGCATCGTCTGCCTCGTGAGCTCCTGCTGTCACCACCACCAGCCGTAGGTGATAGCAGCAAAAAAGAGTACCGGCATTTACTGAATGCCCGAGGAAAGATGCGCAGGCAATGCGGCCCTGCCTCGAGGCCCCGCAGAATGCTGCGAAGAACCCAACAACAACTCAAGTCGTGGCTTCACAAAGTCACAATGTTTTTGAAGATGATGAAAGTTTCGTAACATAATAATACAAATTGTTAAGTGTTATTAAAATGAGTTACAATTTCTTTTATTTCACCTCGAAGAATTCGCATGTTTTTTAACTATCACGTAACTTTCACTGCCGCAGTTGGGCGCCTGTCGTTACGTTCGCTTTACGTAACGTGAGGTACTCGTGTGACACTGAAAGTTACGTTGTGATGTTTGATGAGTATGATATGTACATATAGACACGAAAGTAACTGTCTATCTATCTATCTGTTAAAAGTTTTGATTGAACATAGCTGACATACTACATAAATAGGACTAAAAACAATCTTTGAGTTAGTAAATAAAATATTCTTTATACGAACAGGCCAACATGTATAAAAGCGAAAGAAACTGTACGTTTGTCTGTTTTTACGCTTCAATGAATGAACTAATTTAATAACTTTCCATATAAAAATGCATAAACTTTGAGAACAATCGAAATTCCACAGACTGTGGAACTGTGTCTGTGGAACGCTGGCGTCATCTGTCTATCAGCGTGGGGCAGAGTCCATAGAGACACGAGGACGCCCACCGTGGAGGTCTTCGTGCGCACTCTTGCCCAGCGCATGTTTACACGTGCGGACTAGGGCACACACCCTCACCTCCGCGGGATCGCCCCATTTAGCCACCGGCCAGCGACTGGGCGTCCCCAACCTCGGGGACTCCTCGTACAACCTCTCGATCCAGGCGAAGAAGGTGGCATGAGTGAGGACGATAATACCGGACATGACGTAATACCAGACATACCATAAGGCCGCGCACACTACGTGGGCGCGCCCCAGTCACATAGGCTAAATTCACCGTACACTGAGATGTACGAGAGTAACCGCTAGCCTAGCTAGTGAAGACACCCCTTTGTTGAATAAGTGGCAGTCCGGCGCGCGTCTCTCGGTAGTTCTCGGGTGACGGCCCGCCGGTGCGGTCGACTTATGAATCTGTCGCGTTCCTAGCTATTATTATTAATGAGTTTGTGTAAATTGATATAGGGAACATTAAGTGATTGAACATTGTAATCTGAGTTAATTAGTAAAGTGTTTGATTGCACCAACATTATCCACAGTATTTAGTAATTATGAATGCCATTAATGGCGATGTCGGTTTGGGAGCCCTACGCCCCTATGCTTTATGTTCTTCTGCTTCTCTCTTTTTCTCCGATATACATTTATTCAGAAACTACAGAGGACTTATTTCATACTCTTTTCAAATTTTACATCTAATTGGGTAGACAATGAGTTAGTTATTCACACAGTCGACGATTTTAATAGATAACTGGTACAACACCAGGATCTATGTTAATATATAGTTGCTACTTACTACTTTGCTAAATATATGTGCACATTACCAATTTAATAAGAATTTATAAAGGAAGTATCCCATATTCTTTTAAAATTTAATCTTAAATAGTTAGACGAGAAGCAATACGTGCCATGTATCAATTAGGATCTCGTGCTTTTCTAAGAGATAAATTCAAAGAAATATCAATTCTCACAGTACCGTCGCAATATATGTTGAATAATATTTTATATATCCGTAATAGTACTAACTTATACAGCAATAAAAGTGAAATGAACAATTTTAATACAAGAAATAAAAACAAACTCGAAATCCCATATTTTAGGACGAAGAAAGTTCAGGAATCATTCGTCGGGTTGAGCATACGTATTTTTAAAAAATACCGAATTCAGTTTTAGATTTGCCTCCATATAATTTTAAGAAATATGTCAAAAACTTTTACTTATAATGTTTTGTAAATAAAAATGTTTGGACTCTATTCCAGTTGCACACAGAAGCAATAAGCACAAATATTACTCATTGTAATATACAAAACTATCTTTAAAAGAGTAACCGTTGAGTTTCTTGCCGGTTTCTTCTCAGCGGATTCAGATTTCCGAATCGGTGGTAGATTTGTTACCAATGGAGAGACTACAGACGTAAAAGTGTTTTTTCTGCCTACTTGAATAAAGAGTATTTTGATTTTGATTAAATACATACATAGATACATAGCATCACGCCTCATTCCCATAGGGGTAGGCAGAGACAACATCCTTCCACTTGCCACGATCCTTGTATACCTCCTTTGCTTCTTTCATTCTCATTAAACCTTTCATACAAGTTCGTCGGTTTAGAGTACTCTTGACCTGGCCGTTATTTAAAATGTCCTGGATTTGGTCCAGGAACGTTCGCCTCGGTCTTCCCCTTCCAACTTTCGCATTCACTCTTGACTCATAAATCCTTTTTGTCAGTCTCCTTTCATTCATTCTCTCTACATGCCCAAACCATCTAAGCATACCTTT
>JACTOM010000577.1:30504-56715 GCA_015832385.1 Elymnias hypermnestra | reverse complement strand
CGTTGCTGCCGCACGAACCAAGACCGAAAAAAGCGCGCCCCTGCAATCAAAGAAAACTGTCAGCAAAACTTTCACATTCGATCAAACTTGGCGCGGTGCGTCATGAGTTCTTGCCACAGGGAAGAACGGTCAATAAGGAATATTACCTGCAAGTTATGCGCAATTTGCGCGAAGCAATCCGCCAGAAACGCCCGGATTTGTGGAAGAACAAAAATTGGCTTTTGCACCACGATAACGCCCCTGCTCACACATCGTTGCTTGTGCGCGACTTTTTGGCCAAAAACAACACACTAATGATGCCGCAGCCACCGTATTCCCCAGATCTGGCCCCCTGTGACTTTTTCTTGTTCCCTAAACTGAAGAGGCCCATGAAAGGACGACGTTACTCTTCTCTTGACGAGATAAAGACGGCATCGAAGGAGGAGCTGAACAAGATAAAAAAAAAAATGATTTTTTGAAGTGCTTCGAAGATTGGAAAAACCGTTGGCACAAGTGTATAATATCTCATGGGGATTACTTTGAAGGGGACAAAATAGATATTCATGAATAAATAAATAATTTTTGAAAAAACACAAAATTCGCGATACTTTTTGAACACACAGCGTATATGTGCAAATGTTAAACTACAGCGAAGTGATACGTTTGACAGTTACAATGACGGAAATCGTCATCAATAGGTTGGACTATTAGAGGCTTAGTCACACGGTTTCGTCATTGAGTCCGTGAAAAATTTTACTAGTGGATAATGGTGTGTGAAAATATTATAAAAACCAAACTAACGTGATAAGATGAGCGGAATTTCATAGCGTGTATAATCCTAAGGCAATGAGTTTCAAAATAACAGGCAAATTTGTGATCTCACAGCAATTATCTACATTATTACTGCTGTAAGATCATAAATTTATGTACGGCAATTTTTTTTTTACATTATGTTATTAAATATTACCGTTGTACGTTATAGCCGTATATTTTAAATGGTAACAAATAAAAATATTAGTAAAAAAAATTAATTCGTGTACTCACCTGTACTGTTCGGAAATGAGATAGGGCTCAATGTTATTTTATAATATAGTAACAGCGTTCTAAGCGTTATTCACGTTGGTTCATTTCAAGCCTACGTCTGCTCCAGCCTGACGTATGAGGCTTCCGCCTGGTACTCTTTCTGCTCAGGGTACCAGTGGAGTTCCAGTGATGACCTACGGCTCCGAAACGTGTTCGCTGACTATAGGCCTCATACGAAAGCTCAGAGTCGCTCAGCGTTCAATGTAGAGGCCTATGCTCGGAGTTTCTCTACGTCAATCAAATCACTAATGAGAAGATCTGTAGCAAAACCAAAGTCACCGACATTGCTGTACAAATCGCGAACCTGAATATACCCGGGGCGCATAGTCCGACGGTCCGATGGATGTTGGGGGCCCGAAGGTTCTGGAGTGACGACCCCGCATCGGGCGGGGCAGTGTAGGGAGACTCTCCACAAGGTGGACCGATGACAACAAGAGAGTCGCCGGTAGTCGCTGGAGCCAGGCGGCGCAAGATCGTTGGCGAGGTGCAAGTGTCGCCACGCAGACCACTTCCCGCACACTTACCTCCACGGCATTGCTATCCAGCATCCTAGATCTGGAAGCATTGGGCGTCCATTACCTCGTGAGCACCTGTTGTTACCACCACCAGGTGTAAGTGAGGATAACAGCGTTGATGACTGCAGTGGTAGAACCCGGATTTGACTAACACTCGTATTGACTTGGATTTATTTGATATTGACCATAAGAATACCCTAAGTAACTCCTAGTAACCTAACCAGGGTAGGTCCTGTCAAAATCGGTCCAGTCATAATCAATAATCAGATAGTAATAAATTGGTATTCCAATACGACGCTTTGCAGAAACCATAAGATAATTGACCTCTTATCAAGTTAGCGCGCTTCGATCGTAGATTTTATCATCACTTGCCACCATGTGAAATCATAATCAAGCGCTGTCGTCTCTAATAATATAAAAATCCGCTCACTGTATGCCCGTGCCTTAGCGGCCTTCCAAATATTGTGATATTTTGAAGCAATTTCAATTGTTCTCAATTTCTAACGGACGTTTTTTGCTTAACAAACACGTGTAATTAGGGTTGTCAATGGTCACATTTCATTTTATGTCAAATTTAAAGTAAACCATTTTTTCCATCGCAATATTTTCATCCGTTTACGTTTTAAAACTGAGTGACAGAGTGAGAAATAGTGTGATAAGAGAACGTTGTGGTATAAAAGAAGACGTAGTGACTAAAATTGAAAAAGGTATGCTTAGATGGTTTGGGCATGTAGAGAGAATGAATGAAAGGAGACTGACAAAAAGGATTTATGAGTCAAGAGTGAATGCGAAAGTTGGAAGGGGAAGACCGAGGCGAACGTTCCTGGACCAAATCCAGGACATTTTAAATAACGGCCAGGTCAAGAGTACTCTAAACCGACGAACTTGTATGAAAGGTTTAATGAGATTGAAAGAAGCGAAGGATATATGCAAGGATCGTGGCAAGTGGAAGGATGTTGTCTCTATGCGAATGAGGCGTGATGCTATGTATGTATGTATGTTTACGTAGAATGTCCGACATTGGTAAATAAAAAAATACAGTAAAGGTATAGAGAGAATATTTTAAATCAAACCAGTTATTATTAGCTTGATTATAATGCATTGTTGAATATTAGAGAAGAGATGTATTTGTAATAATTTTATGTCCGATTTTAATATTGTGAAAGGTACTTTACAGGTATTGAAACGGTCTTTAATAAAATATCAATTAATAGGATAGAAATATGGTTTATCATTGTCGGCTTTTCTAACTTTTAAAATGTAAAAAAGTAGTTATAGTGGCATAACCGCAGTACTTGGACATTTGGTATCGCGGACTTTTATGTAGATATCAATGCGTTCTATAACATTGTAGAACATTTTTTTGTTCTATCGTCAATAGTATCTGCACCGCACGAGACGAACAGATTTTTTGTGCATTTTTTTTTAGGGATCCCTATTTTTTATGAGAAAGTATTGTAGCCTATGTCGCTGAGTGAAAATGCAGCTAATGGTGAAAAAAATTTTGAAACCGGACCAGAAGTTTTCGTGTAAAAACTTTACAAACATACATACAAAAATACAAATGTTTCTTTTTTATTATATTAATTTAGGTAGCTGTTTCCCGCGGTGTAACCCGCGCAGTATCCAATCTCGTAGGAATATGGGGAAGTTTTGAAGATGTAAGTTGTATGTTCTTAATCTATCTTCGCATACCGAATTTGCCTAGTATGGGGCACACGTTGAGATGGTTTCAAACTCTTTAACTGACTAAGGAGAATAGTTTTTTTTTTGTATTTCATATTATTGATAATGAAATTTATTTCCAACCGGCAACCCTAAGGCAGCCTTGGAAAGTTCTAGACTATGTTTAAATATTGTTTAAGCAAAATCATTGTTAGAGGTTCTTTTCAAATGAAATATATACTTTTAATACCAGGTATTAACAAAATTCTTGTTTGATTCTCTATATTTTGTTATATGGGAGAGTGATTTCATTAGTCGATGTATTAAGACATGTAATTAAATTAAAAAAAATAAGTTTTCGATCACTTTTTTTGTGCGTATAATAAATTTTATAACTATTTTGAAGATCTAATTAGGAAGAGCTTGCATAAATCTGGTTCTGAAACTTTGGTTTGGCAAAAAAAAATAAAGTACACATAAATTCAGAAAATAGATTACAAAATTTCATATATTATATGTCATTAAAATGTTAATCTCTTTAATCATGATAACGCGTTATACATAAAAATAAAGGCGGCATATTTTTGTAGTTAAATTATATAATAAAATTACATTGTTGGTACTTTTGTCCGTTGAAGACTGATGCCATCCAACACGTTTGTTTGTTGTGGTGTAAAAGAAGACGTAGTGACTAAAATCGAGAAAGGTATGCTTAGATGGTTTGGGCATGTAGAGAGAATGAATGAAAGGAGACTGATAATAGGAGACAGTCAAGAGTGAATGCGAAAGTTGGAAGGGGAAGACCAAGGCGAACGTTCCTGGACCAAATCCAGGACATTTTAAATAACGGCCAGGTCAAGAGTACTCTAAACCGTCGAACTTGTATGAAAGGTTTATGAGAATGAAAGAAGCGAAGGAGACATGCAAGGGTCGTGACCAGTGGAAGGACGTTGTCTCTGCCTACCCCTATGGGAATGAGGTATGATGCTATGTATGTATGTATGTGTTCGCGCACGATGTTATCGTTGCTCTGTGGGCATGGCGCGATATACTCTGTCAAGACAGTTATCTGTGGTGTAAGAATCCTTTGAAAAAGTTCAAACTCGGAAGCGCTTTGAGGACGGCCGCGGTCTAGGGCCGTCGCGGGATTTTGAGTTTTTGTGCGGAAGGAAGTGCGGGATCCTACGCGTCTTTTGGTTCGGGGGAATAGATGAAATCCTCGACGCGTTGGACGCAATAGACTTCCCTCCATTGGAGCCAGGGAACGAAAGAGTAAACCAGCGTCGCCGATCACGGACATTCGCGACGCTTTGGCAGGTTACATACTCTATACATCCTACAGCTACACTTTACAGTACACATTTCACGGGAACACACACCTGCCGGGGTCGACGCCTTCGAGGAGAGGGGCGCCTGGAGTCGAGGTAGGTGAGAGCTCCCTACTAGCCGTTCGACACCTCTCGAATCTCTCTTTAAAATCATCTCCTCCCGCCGTCCAAGGTGACCGAGATTAACCACGCCATCATGGGCCTGGCGACCTTGGTAGTCTCCACGACACGGTCACGGACGGTGTGAACAGTATGTATTGTTGGTACCTTTGTCCGTTGAAGACTTTGAAGCCTGGATGGCTTCAAAGTCACGCGTTTCATTAAAAGGCCATAATTTGAAGAGGGTTTTAGGCCATTAAAGTTGAATTATAACAAAGTCCCTCCGTTGGGAAATGTGTGATTAACTACGAATTTCCCCATTTTCCCACAGGATAGGGAACTACATGGATGAAAGCCTGGAAAACAGCTAGCTTAGTTACCATTGACTAAAATTGGTAAGGTTACTGATACAGCAATTAAAGCTTGCAGCACATATTGTGTAGATATATTAAATCACTATCTATGAAATTTCCTGCAAATGTAACGTTGTTGAATATATTCGGAGGTATCGGTACTTCCCGGCGATCTGATTCATATCGCAGATGCATTGTAATAAACAGGTTAGTCATATTTCACATATTTAGTGTATAGGTAGGACATGAAAAAGTATTTGTAAATTGACTATTTGAACGGGTACATAGCACGATGGCGTTTTTTTCAATTTTGCCGATATTTCGACCTAGTTGCATGGATCGTGGTCACGATGTTACTGTTGTGGGCGATTGAGTCAAGCTGTCAAGGGCAGAATCTGGCAAATCGAATCAAATGAAATCAAAATATTCTTTATTCAAGTAGGCTCAAAAAGCAGTTTTGAATCGTCAGTAGTCTGCCCGTTGGTAACAAATCTACCACCGGTTCGGAAAGTTGATTCCGGTGAGAAGAAGCCGGCAAGAAACTCAACGGTTACTCCTTTAAACATAGCTTTTTTGTAGGTTACAATGTGTTTAGCTTTCATATGCAACTGGAATCATGTCCAAACATCTTTGTCGCTTAAATAATCTTCCACATTATAATATGCCTTTTTTATTAGGACATTTTTAACATACTTCTTAAAACTATGTGGAGGCAAACCCAGAAGTGATTCAGGTATCTTATTAAATATGCGTATGCTCAACCCGACAAATGACTTCTGAACCTTTTTCACTCTAAAATATGGCATTACAAGTTTGTGTTTATTTCTTGTATTAAAATTGTGTGTTTCGCTCCTTTTGCTGTATAAATGAATATTATCACGGATGTATAAAATGTTATTTAATATATATTGCGACGGTACTGTGATAATAGATATTTCTTTGAATTTTTCTCTTAATGTCTACCCTACGTCTGATCCTTTTATTTTTCACGGGACCCACATCTATTTTTCGGCATACTACACTCACAACGTCACGTTTTAATTTTGAAAAATTGCGTTGTTTTTTCATTTAGCATAACTTCACCACTGAATTCCACATATCAGCCAGCTTAAAACCATCTTCGCGATTGAAATTAGGATACTTTTTAATTTCAATGGCCTCGCGAACTAATCTCGGTATATAATTTCGGTCCGTGGCAAGAACTTTCAGGCTATGCAGTTCTATCCAGTGTTGAGTTCCCTGCTGCAAAATGTGCTCCGCGATGGCATATTTTTGTATGTCGTTGTGCTTGACGGCATTTATGTGTTCTGACACACGCGTAGCTATGGAACGCTTCGTTTGCCCAATATAAGAGCTTCCACAGCTGCAGTCAATTTTGTAAACGCCCGGACATTGATATGGTAAACGATCCTTCGGAGATCTTACCATGTTTATTATCCTTTGTGAGGGAGTGAAGAGAGTTTTAATGCTGTAGTCGTTTCTACAGTAGCCTGCCTATTCTGTCCGTCACTCCCTTACAAAAGTTAAATAGGTCTTTGGCCTAAGTATAAAACAATAAGTATTTGTAAAAGCAGCATCTTTGTATTGAGCCATTATAATGTACTAATAAGGCGAAGCGTACTGAGCTGGTCACTTCAACTGATTTCATGACGTCCACAAAGTCACTTTGACGACCTCGCTGGTACAGTAAGAAATTGCGTTTCCTACTGTTGACTTTGACCGTGGCAAGTTACCACCCAACCTGTAAAGAGGTACCACGGAGCAAAGAGATTTGTATTCCGGTACGATGCTGTGTGGAAACCTTAAAAAGTAAATGGCCTCTTAACAAATTGGCGCTTCGATCATAGATTGTATCATCAGTCACCATCACGTGTGATCACAGTCAAAAAGAGATCTGATCATGTGCCGCTTACATCCAGCCATCGGTTCACTTTATACCAGCACCAGCATTTCGTAGGGCTATATAAGTGCATTTGGTTCTTATAAGAATCTCCTAATTCCTGATGTGATACCGTATAGAGAAACTTCGAGCATAGCATTATGAGACCCATACTCAGCAACCACGTTTCAATACCATTAATCGTCACTGGCAACACGGACTGTTTAAAGACTTTGGTCTTGAAGTACAATATCTGCTGTGCATTTCACGCATTTAATTACTCTTTCTCTCTTACTGTAAAAATGAGTAACGCGACATGAAACAAGAAGTAGTAAACTATATGTTCAGCCACTCATACATTTTGACGTTATGTACAGCATAAATATAAGACTTCATCTTTAGCCTATTCAATGCTGACTATTTTTTTTATTATCATGTGTCGCTACAATGACCTCTGACATATTGATCAGAGCTTGTTCTTAGAGTTTTTTTTATACTTTATCAGTTATTATTATAGTCTCGATTATTTTATTTGTTTATTTATTATATTATATATTTAAATATAAAGGCGCACACTTTGGTTGTGGCGTTACAATCTTAGGTTTTGTCTGCCATAACGTGGGTAGTCGGGTATTTCAATAAAATATTCCACAATACCATTAGTTCCTGCTTTATTAATATCACTATAATAAATATAATAAATCAACACTTATAATTTTAGATAATTAACAAAGTATAACTAGATTTAAAACATTCCACCAGAACACGTGGGCGCGTGCGCACTCTATGAAATCCGAACCAATAATGGCTGCCACCCCAGCGCTCGGTGTTATGTCAGCTGTCAACCTCAAAAATGTCAAGTCCGATTCGAAAGTAAACCGATTAACAATCTGTGCGCTGATAAATATATTTTTTTATCATTATTTATTTTCTTTTATTAGTGCTACCTTTTGGTAATATTGTAGGAGATTTTCTCTAGTGTTTTCGGCATTCATTAAGTTTTTTAGATTGCCATATGCATAGGTTTTATCTCATCATTTATTTTTAACTCGATGTTATTTCTTTCTATAGCAAATCTCGAGCATTCTGTTATTAAGTGTAAAATGTTTTCTGTCTTTTCTGGTTCGCATTTGCATTCACGGCTGTTTTTTCTTTTGTATTTATAAAAATAGTCAGAAAATCCACCATTTCCCGTTAGAATTTGCGTTATAGTCGTGTTAATTGCTAGGGTCCTACTTATTTTGTTGGCGCTGAAATGCGCTGATTATACATAGATATCTTGGTCATATTTTCAATACATTAAGATAAGCGTGGGACAAAAAGAAATTGTATATCATTTCTTTAATCTCTCCTTGATCACTTCGCTGAGGCCCTAGTTTCAATTAAATTCGAGTAAATTTAGAATTACATTTTCTAATTTGAGTATGGCTGGATTGGTGGGAGGCTTCGGTGGCTTCTTAACATCCTACTAGGAAAAACGTGCCGCCATGCAATTGATTTGTCTTTTCGTAAAATTTTATGTGGAAACTATAAAGGTCACCGTAAAATCAGGCGCTAACAAGTCATCAAAAACTAAAGTTTTCACTATGTGGTCTTAAGCACACAAATTTATATAATTTT
This sequence comes from Elymnias hypermnestra, assembly GCA_015832385.1. NCBI lineage: Eukaryota > Metazoa > Arthropoda > Insecta > Lepidoptera > Nymphalidae > Elymnias > Elymnias hypermnestra. Next base: position 48,194 of record JACTOM010000577.1, on the reverse strand, counting down.
AATACAGCTGGCTAACGAAGCGTGTATACATTTAAAATTATAAAACCTTTTATATAACACCAGAGGGTCAAGGAAGGCATGAAAAGATGCGAACACCTGTTGCATCAGACAGCCCTTTCCCATGCATCCATGCCATTTCTTAACACTTTGATGTGTTTTTCTTAGCCACTGAGCTATGTAATGCGGCACCTTTGAGATTATATTTCTGCAGAAATATATTAACTCAACGTGGTTTCGCAATCAAAGACAAACATTCCAACTGTATATCAGCTCTCGTCTAAGTTTGTTATTGATCCTTGGAACAGAGCTCAAAGGATTCCTCGTAACTTTAGATTTTCATTAGTTCTGTAATCCAGTTAATTTGAACTGTATTCTCATCTGATGTTAAGTTAAGATGGAATAGACGTAATTCATCTATTATGGTTTCTAAAAGGAACTCAATTTTCTCGGTCCAGACTCAGATAAATTAGAAAATGCAGTTTCTTAAATATCCTTGATCACCTATATTAGTACAGTGAAGTAGTCGAATTATTTTATCAAGAACCATTAGTATCTAATACAATAAATCAGCTTACAAATACGTTTGACGTTGGAAATATGCTTCATTGTGACGATATGTTACTTACTTTTCTTTTAATTTAGCAAGACATAAATATTAATGAAACAGGTTTTCGAAATCGCAGACAAATACTCCAGTTTTACTCATTATACTTTTATTATCTATAAAAGTAAGAATCTCGAGCCAAGATCAAATAAACCGTAGCCGCCAGTTGTATATAATTTACAAACTGTCAAACAAGATAAAATAAAAAGATAAACGACTTGTCAACTTTCTCAATAAGCTAACAAACCGTACACTGATGTATGCGTTGTACGTCGAGCGGACGCTAAGCTATAAAATTCAGTAGAAAGCAGGGTCTGTAGATAAAATGGCAAATAAAAGTACGCTAACGCCAGTTGTACGCTAAATATGTAAAAGAATGACGTTTTATATCGATATTAAACGCCATTATATTTATTCTATAAATTTTTGATATGTCACGTGATCACGTGAACAAACTGTAGTGCTCTAGTCGTTCGATGTACCGTTATCGTACTTTCTTTTTTTTTTCTCGCTGGGAAATGCATTTAGGCACGAACCCCGACCTACAGGTCAGGAGTGTGGGACTCGGCGAGGGAGGAGACCTCGCAATACACACTAAAACCCAGCGGAACCCTCTTCATCCGTAAGTGAGGCACCAGGTGTTCAACTTTCGCATTCGTCCCTGGTACCCCAGATGAGTCCAACTGAGGATTCAAGGAGGTGGAAGGAGGCGCGCAAACACGCGCCGCCTAGTACCCTGCCTCCTTCGGCGGTGAGCGGGAGCATCCACTGCATTCTCCCTCTCTCGCTCATGGGTTTCCTTAAGCGAGACTACTCCGAGATACTCCGGCGATCCTATCATTGGAGAGCATCGCACCTAGAATGCTCCCCAGCGAGAGATCACCGCCAATCTCTCGCTGTGATCTCTCGCTGGGAAGCATTATCGTACATAGAATGTTAGATAGATAGAAAACTCTTTATTGTACACCACAAACATGAAACAAGTAACACAGAAACAAACTTAATAAATAGTACAAATTAGGCGACCTTATCGCTCATTAGCGATTTCTTCCAGGCAACCTTAGGGTTAGGGAGATTATATGAGGCAAAGAGGGTAGGTCGTGTTCCCTAATATAGACATACATACAAATATTCCTACATACTAATACATATACATTTAAATACATACAAATATTTGAATACATAGTTTAAATAGATACATAATAATCTAGTAATATTAAATAAATAAGACGTAGAACAAATAGATATCATCGTCATTAAGTACATAAAGAGAGGTAACAATTCTTTACCCTCTTCTTGAATATCTTCTTCCATGTTATCTTAACTAGTTGTATATTTGAGAATATTCAACTAGATTTTGGAGAATGATCTTTGATATTGGAGAATGATCCACTTTTTGAAGTGAAACTTCTTATTATACATATTCTTCTTCTTCTATATATGTGACTTCCAGATTTCTTGGCACTTGACACAGTAGAATTGAAAAAAATATACGACACTATACTTATATATAAGACTAGCAATGCCCCAGGGCTTCACCCGCGTAGATACTGATCTCGTGACAGTCTACTACGTCGGACTATAGATTTATTTTCCTGAACATAAAAGTTTTATTTCACTTAGTTTTTAATTACTATGGTACTATACTATATAACATTCTTTCCTTTACACTGAGTGGAGTATTTTTTGAATTGAATGTCTGATTTTAATAAAGATTGAATCAGAGGTATGAATGATATGGGTTGATTCTTGTCGGCACTTTTATTAACTTTTAAAATGTAAAAAAGTAGCTATAGTAGAATATTTTTCTGTTCATCGTCAATGGTTTCCGCAGCTCACGCGATGACAGATTTATTGTGAGTTGTGACTAATTTTTTCACACCTTGGGTTACAATAATACCCTGTTTTTTTGAGAAAGTAACATAGCCTGTCGCTCAGTGAAAATGCAGCTTTCTAATGGGGATAAATTTTTGAAATCGGTCCAGTACTTTTAGTGTAAAAACATTACAAACATATATATGTCGGAGGGCAGATGTCTGCGGAACCCTGGCGCCATCTATCGGCGTGGACAGAGTCAATGGTGGCAGTCCGGCGGGAGTCACTCGGCAGTTGTCGAGTAGCGCTCGACCGGAGCAGTCAACTGTTGAAACTGTCGCGTTCCTAGCTATTAGTGTTAATGAGTTTGTGTAAATTGATATCAGGAACATTAAGTGATTGAACATTATAAACCGAGTTAATTAATAAAGTGTTTGATTGCACCAACAATACCCATGAACGCCCACAGAATAAGAAATAATAAGAACCCCACGCCCCTGTGCTTTATGCTTCTCGGTTCTCTCTTATTCTCCGACATATACATAAATACATACAAAATTACAAATGTTTCCTCTTTATAATATTAGTTTAGATATAATATAATATTATGTTAAAGAATTAAATACAATATAAACCGTTGATAAAGTAACTTTTGTCAATTGTTAGCATTTAAAATGTATGGGAATGACGTTTCATTTTTCGATATTAAGTCTTAGCAATCTTCGAAAGTGACGTTACCTCATAGTTTTTTAAGTAGTTTGTTTTCCAATAAGGTACGAAAACGCTATGCTTTCAAAAGGATATAAGTGAATCAAGTAGTTTTGCTTTGTGGCCAGATGCTATAACAACTTCTATTTATCCATATAAATAGCATTATTCAAAACTGTCTAATTGGCAAGCTTGGCTTAGGGTACTCCAAGCAAAACTAGTAACAACTGTATGCAGTTTACTTCACTTTCGAACTCTGGAGTGCCATTAGTAATTTGTTGCGAACAAATTCATTATACTGAAATTTGACAATGGAATTATACGTCCCGGTTTTGCAACTATATCTAAAACTAGTTTTGAATTAGCCAGATGTGCATTAGTTGTTGTTATCAACAGTTACGTTACAAATGTATTATAAATCGTCATACTATGTTTCAATTACGCCGTCATGTTTTGACGCGTATATCGTTTAACCTTTTTATTAAATAAACAAGTGAAAAAGCTACCTATGAATATATAAATAAATTAGGAATAAGAAAATTCACATTGATCTTTTTTTTTAAATAAAGAGATTTTTTTTCTCGCTGGGAAATGCATTGAGACAGACGGGAGTGTGGGACTCGCCGGTAGTACCAGAATACCCACTAAAACCCAGCGGAGCCCTCGTCATTCGAGAATGGAAGGACCAGAGGTTCGTTGTGGCATTCCACTCTGGCCCCTCCGAATAAAGCCGGCTCAAAATTGCACTACAGGGGGAGGAGTCGGATAAACCTCCGTCTCCTGTTTCCTATTCCCCTCCTTCCGGGGTACTGTGCTTCAGCTGCATTCGCCTATCTCTTTGCCGTGCCTCCTTTAGCGAAATGACAGTTTCGCAGAAGGTGGCAACAGCATTCCAGCCCCGCTCGTTGACAAGCATTGCACCTATAATATTTGCCAGCGAGAGGTCTGCACCGATCTGCGACGTCAGAAGATGACGCTGAGGTCCCCAAGCAGGACATTCGGCCACCGTGTGGTGCGCTGTGTCCACAGGAGCACCACACTCGTGGCAGATGGCCCACGGCTCACACCCAACAACTAAAAACTAAAATAGAGAGATATACAATTCGACTGTATTTTCTTTTTATTGAAAGAACCGATTTTGAATCTTAATATACAGGTGTTACACATATAGTTTTAAATTATTCATTTAAATTTTATGAAGACCAGTAGTTTTGAGTTATTCTTAGTAATGTGTATTTAATTGCCTTCGGCTATCTTGATGGCATTCTTGTTTTAGTATTTGTTAATGTGAAGTATACAAAAAAAAGGTCGATTTAAAGGGGCATAATAGTATTTAGAATTCTAATTTGCTTATGATCAAATGAATGCTGCAATCATAAGTATATGTATTTAGAGAGGTACGAAATTGTCGGTAATATTGAACTTGTAAGTAAGTAAGTGTGATAGTGTGATAAGAGAACGTTGTGGTATAAAAGAAGACGTAGTGACTAAAATTGAGAAAGGTATGCTTAGATGGTTTGGGCATGTAGAGAGAATGAATGAAAGGAGACTGACAAAAAGGATTTATGAGTCAAGAGTGAATGCGAAAGTTGGAAGGGGAAGACCAAGGCGAACGTTCCTGGACCAAATCCAGGACATTTTAAATAACGGCCAGGTCAAGAGTACTCTAAACCGACGAACTTGTATGAAAGGTTTAATGAGAATGAAAGAAGCGAAGGAGATATGCAAGGATCGTGGCAAGTGGAAGGATGTTGTCTCTGCCTACCCCTATGGGAATGAGGCGTGATGCTATGTATGTATGTATGTTAAACTTAAAGCTGTGAATCAGATGATGAAAGTTTGTAAGGGGAAATCATCATTTATTAAATGACGAATATATACATTCAGCGCTTTGAAAGAGAATCTTAAGGCGATATAAGTTTTTATCGATGTTTATACGGGAAACGGGAACGGGAGATTCCGAATGTATATTTAATCCATTAGTAAACCTGGCCGGATTTAGCTTGTCCTCTAAAAATATAATCAAATCTGTAGGTATCTCATACATTTAGATCGTCTTATTTAATGAGCAAGTTATTCAATAAACTCGTCTTAAATTACTACACTAGTCGTGACTGCTTGCCAGATGTTTGACGAAGGCCAAACAAACTATAATAGCACTGCCGAAAATTTAATTCCCTTTTTCCTTATAGCCATGTATTTAGTTTAATAATTAAGGTTTATATGGACCTAATAAACAGCAAAGATTGCTTATTGCTTTTACCCGACCAGTTTTCGATACTTTTTATAATCAAAATCATTTTATTCATTATTCATGCAGGCACAAAAGTCACTTTTGAACCGTCAGATTCGGAAAGTTGATTTTGAAACATAGTTTTGTAAGTTTAATATTTTGCTTCTACTGTTTTTGACATATTTCTTCAAATTATGTAGAGGTATAGTTAGTTTCATTAACAAAATAAATTCGAATCAAATGTAAAACTGACAGCGGTAATATTGAAACGGTATTTATTACAAAAAAATATATTTTAGTTATTAATCTAACCCACATTTTCTATTTAACAATTCTGAACTCGACAGAGCTTTGATCCAAAAATGGAGTCAAGAATGGATCTCCAAATGCAGGTATAGTTACGGTGGCGGCGATCCGACTTCACCTGGACAATTGGTTCACCCGGGTGCTCGGATCTCTTTCCTACCAACTGGTGCAGTTGCTGACCGGTCATTGTTTCTTCGGAAATTACCTGCACCAAATCGTTGGCCGTGAGGAAACCTCCGTCTGTCATAAGTGTGGTCCTCTTGTAGATACGGCAAATTTTTAGAGGAGATCTTTCACTAATGCTTGCAAGTGAAGTTGGGTGGAGGGCAGTTACCTTTTTTGCAAGACCATCATCTCGCTGATTACGGCAAATGAGAGGCTAAAAGAGCAACCGTCTGATTCACGCCCTTCCTGTCAGAGGGAGTTGGGTGGCAGAAGTTATATACGCTTCATGCCTTAGCCCATCGTAAGTAGAGTGGAATGCGGTTAGGGAACCTCTAGTGATCTCAGTCATGGATGAGAATGTACCCGTTGGGTTATGGTGGGTATTCACTCTCCCGAATGGAGAATTTCTTTTATCGGGGCGCGTAAAGGAATTTCTCAACGAAAAAAACGCTAATGCGAGTTAAGTGTTTTAATAGACGCCAACAATCGGATCACTCTCAGGACATTGATCAGAGGAAAAAAATTAAATTACTACAATCAGATCAAACTGACAACGAGTAGAGAGTCAAATTTTAATTACTATATTCTACCCAAATAAATAGACAAATCAAAAAATAAACGTGAAGGTGAGGCTAAATAAAACCGTTTAAAATCTTATTAATAGCACTTGTATATCTTTGTATATTATAGCACGTTCAGTCTACCGGCATCCTCAGCTCAGTGGACTGAATTAAAACGCGAAAACGAAATGCCGAGTGATCCCTCAAGCGGAGAATTTTTTTTAATCGTCCAAAGGAGGCAATAATTTATGCGACGATATAAATATTCGTTCAAACTTAATTTATTGTATTTATTTATTTGTTTTTTTCACTTGTCTTTGTTCGTTTTGATACGATTAAAGGACTGCATGTTTTATATATCTAAAAATATCTATTTATACAGTTTTAAAATAATAACGTCAAACTTGAAAAAGTATAATAATAGGTTAATGGTAATTCAACTGCCTCATTGGTCTAGTGGTTAGCATGTTCGACTACACACACGAGGTCCTGGGTTCGAGTCCTGGGTCGGGACAATTCATAAATGAATATTGAGTTTTCTATTTAAGATTTTCGTTAAGCTGTTGGTGCTGCGCCTGATCTCTCTCCGGTCGTGTCGGATTTCGGACTATGAGAGTGAAGAATTAGAGAGTGCACTGGGCCTATGCTCTAAAAACCCTCGCTCCTCGGAATGAGGACACCTGTGTCCAGTAGTGGGACGTTAATGGGCTGTTACTTTTAATTAATGGTACACCTCCCAAGTCCCTGTATCACCATACAGGTTATTATTTGCGATTATTTTAATTGTAATTAATAACTTTATTAAGAATACCTCGGTATTGCGGCTTCATTCTCATTATTTCGATTGATTTATAAAACGATTAAACGCTTGTTATTTTTCAATACCAAAAAAGCAATTATCGGATCACATTAAGAATACGAGACTGAAAACCGATTGGAATATTTCTTTGGAATTACTTTTCACTAAAATGTCTTAAGAATTAAAAAAAAAAACTTGAATGTCATTGTAAAAACATTGCTGTTTTCTAAGCTATTCAACAATGCATAAAAACTAGCAAATTATTTCAAATAAACGGTAAAAAAAATGATAAAGGAAGCAGGCGGAAATTAATAGTAATCAATAACAGTTTGGACTGAGAGCGCGTTAGTGAGAGAAAATATATTTGATTGCCATAAAATGGGTTATACTGAGTCAACCTTATAAGATATACATATGTCTTAAACCGTCGTACCTCAGGAGTAAACTTGTCTGGATGCGCGATGGAGTAACCGATAGACGGGAATCGGCTAGCTTGCCCCCGTCATTCTGGGGTTAGTTAGTTAGTAGCAGCCCATTAACGTCCCAAACAAGCCTCTTCACTCCGAGGAGCGAGGGTTTTTAGAGCATAGACCCCCCACGCTGCTCCACTGCGGATTGGCAGGCAGAGTACACAAGTGCATTCTCTATTCCTTCACTCTCAGAGATCAGGCGCAGGACTGACCGCTTAACGTGCTCTCCGAGGCACGGGAGTGGATCACACCGCCTACTTTCCAATTTCAGGCAAATATTGAGAAAATCTTAACAGAAAACTCAATTGATTTGTTTTGAAATGGCCCGACCCGGGACTCGAATCCAGAACCTCGTGTCTGTAGTCGCACATGCTAACCACTAGACCAATTAGGCAGTTACAACACCGACACCGACTCCAAATATAAGAATACGAAGAACTGTAAAAAAGAATATGCAATTATTTTTTACTTTTTAGAGCATAATAATATATTTGTAAGGGTTTGCTTTGAAGGCGGTTCTTTTTTTGTTAAAAGTTTTTATTTATTTTTTGATTTTTAGTAAATCTGAAGTAAACTAACAAATTTATCTCACTATATGTACACCTAAAAAACGTGTTGCTCATATGAGACAGCACCGTTTAAATGAAACAACTTTACAAAGTTATATATATGGTAATCACAACAATAACATATTAAAAGCCAACACTAATACGCAAAAGACCCCCCCGCCCCCTTTATACACAATACACCTAAGGCTACAGGCAGTGTGTAAATGAAATCCCGGATTATTCTTTATACTAATTTATTACAAGTTAATTACTAGTAATAATTACTAAATCTAGCTTATGTCTACTGGTCTCGGCCGATGTGAGGTCCAAGACGATCTGTTACAATTTATAATTCCTAAATGTAGCTTAATACTACGAGTCTAGGCCGATGTGAGGTCCTAGATGATCTGTTTGTTTAATTGTCACGTCTCACATCCGTTCCCAAATAATTTGATACGCAAGCGCAGCAAGAAGAGCAGGCCTGGCACTCACGTAACATCGTAGGGCTGGCGATGCAGTAACAACCTTATAAATATTGCAATGCAGCAACAAACGTAAGCTCATTGCTATTTGATTACAGACAGTTATATATTTTGTCGTAAAAATCGCACCTGTACTGTAAGCCGTTGAGGAGTTCCGTTGATCATCATGTTTAACTACGATAATCACTTGACCATACCGAAGTTACGGTAGGTGTCTCAATTATCTGGAGATTTTATAAAAGATTCTTCCGAGTATCGTTAATTTGCTCCTAAGAATTGAACAGTTTCGTTATTTTGTCAGGAACCCCATGATCATAACCGTTTGGTTATGATCACCAAACAACACATGAAATATATCCTTTCCAATAAAAAAAGAATCATCGAAATCGGTTGGAGTGATCTTATTTGTCGCGCACATGCTTAATGCAAATTTAAAGGCTTATCCGGTTTTCTCATGGATGCCATCTTCAGAACTGGATTAAAATAATACCCCACGACAAGCGCCACCTTTAATATGAAAAAAAATCATCAAGATCGGTTTACTCAGTCGAAAGTTATGAGGTACACACATAAAAAAATACAAACGAATTGATAAACTTTTTTTTTCGGTTGAAAAATGTTCGGTGTTCTGTTTGTATTCTACTCCGTACTCCACTCGTGTCCTCCACTCCAAGGCATATTGGGAATTAACATTACTAAAACCTGCAATTATCTTCTTGGGGAAATTTGAGATTCGTCTCATTATCTTGAAGCCTAAATTTCTGAAGATTCTACCACACAAGATTTTTGTCAGGATTAAAAGAGTTTTTCTTTATAGTTTTAGAGTCGCTTCATTATTATATTACATACTTTGAATGGTTTCAAACAATACTATTCGTCACTAGGCGAATATTACTTCATTCTCCTGTGCTATCTTTCTTATAACAAACGTCCCACTCAAAATAATAAGTCCACCAATCACAGTCGTCGTGAAAACGACGACTAAACAGTTTAATAAATTAAATTATTTCCGGAACAACGTTAAACCGGATGTAGTGAGTGTACGTTTCACTTATACAATTACAAAGACCTCAGCATAATAATCAAATATAGCAATTAATTAGCAATACACGAATAATGATCGCTAATAGTTATTTTGTCATTGTGATATTGCATTGATGTGATGATCATATTTCATTCATTGCATCTCAAATATACAAAAAAAGCGTTGCTCTTGACCGGTTAACCTTCACGCCATTAATTTTAAGTATAACTAATCGTTTTGACGTTAGATTTTTCACGGTTACCGTCAAATCATTAATATAATACACCATTTGCATGAAACACGGTCGAGATAATGCCATTACTAAATCAAAGGAAAATTTAAAATGCATAGAGAATTGTAAGTATTTGAAATATATTATAATTCTTTTACAATTACTACTATTAAATTCATAGTCTCCCTATATCTTGTTCAAATTTGCCAATAGATAATAAAATACTCTTTTGTAATACTTTAAAGTCCAAATTTGTTGTTATGACACTTCGTACCGATTCAGAATCTACACTAATATTATAAAGAGGAAAGATTTGTATTTTTGTATGTAACGAATAAACTCAAAAAGTACTGGACCGATTTTAATAATTCTTTTTTCATTAGAAAGCTACATTATCACTGAGTAACATAGGCTATATTTAGCACTAGATTACCATAGAAATCTTTAGAAATTCCTGTTAAAACCAACCAATGATGTAAAAAAATTAGCCATGAAATGTCTTTAACCGCATACGCTGTGAAGAGTATTAATGATAGGACAAAAAAATGTTCAACAATATTATAGAATATATCAATATCTACAAAAAACTTCGAGAGACCATATGTCTAACTATTGTAGTTATGCCACTATAACTACTTTTTTATAATTAACATATTGATAACGGAGTGACGTCTCGGCAGTGACTGCGTTAGTGGCATCTCTTACGTGTTTTGGTTAATTAAGTATAAATTTTTAAGTTTGTGAATTTCAATTGATGTCCTCAGTGAAGTTTAAGGAATAATAAAGAAGCATGTGTATTTTGGCGTTGTTTTAAGCCCTAGAAGTGGCGAAAAAGTGTAATTTAAACTATTTACTAATTGTAAGTAAACCTGAGAGGAGGGTATACTGTGTTTTTTCTTTGACACGAAATATCACGACATGCACCAGAACGACTACATAATAAATTAACTTTTACGCCATCTATTGGTACTGTCTCAAACTCTTAAATAGGCGCCACCTACTATTTATTTGCCGAAGTAACCCAGGACCTCATATCTGTAGTCGAACATGCTAACCACTAGACCAATGAGACAATAAAGTATTAAAAATAAATCTTTTCTTTAATATTATGGAAGAAAGTGTTGCATTCTAAAAGTTGTTTTTTTTAATCAAAATATAATCAAGCTAAAAATTACTGTGCCTATTTAAAAAATTCTTTCAACACCTGTAGAGTATTTTTAAATTGGCTGATGTCGGACATTCCACATAAAAGATGTTACGAATTTTAAAATGTATTAGTTAGATATATATATACATATATTCGTTATTAAGTAAAATCTGTAAATTGATTAGATTACGAATGTAAATGTGTTTCTAATAATATGAAAGGCAATGATTAAAAGGTAAGAGAAATTAAACGTTTATGTAAAAAAAAATCTTAAAGACTCAATAGACTTTTCACTGCCACTTCGAAAAATCCGTATTAACATCAAGTGAACGAATAAGAAAGTATTTTATTTACGTGAAAACGTACACAGCATCACGCCTCATTCCCATAGGGGTAGGCAGAGACCACGTCCTTCCACTTGCCACGATCCTTGCATATCTCCTTCGCTTCTTTCATTCTCATTAAACCTTTCATACAAGTTCGTCGGTTTAGAGTACTCTTGACCTGGCCGTTATTTAAAATGTCCTGGATTTGGTCCAGGAACGTTCGCCTTGGTCTTCCCCTTCCAACTTTCGCATTCACTCTTGACTCATAAATACTTTTTGTCAGTTTCCTTTCACTCATTCTCTCTACATGCCCAAACCATCTAAGCATACCTTTATCGACTTTAGTCACTACGTCTTCTTTTATACCACAACGTTAACTAATAAAGATCTGTAATATATTAGTAACATCCTTAACCCAGTGTTGCAATTGTCTTCAATAATATTGCAATCAACTTCAATTCATATCGTCAATAGAGTAAATTGTTGAAGACGCATACATTGTTAAGAATGTAATCGATAGCTAAGGGAACTTAACCTTAATTAGATACGTTACAGTGTTATGTAACTACGTTACGAAACCGACTGAAGCCTTACAGTCCTTAAAAATACAGAAATTGTACTGTTTCTAATGTTACAATCGAAACACGACGTTCCCTTTAAGGGCCAAGTATCCTAAATTTGTACCACAGTGTTTGAAAGATAAGTTATTTATTGAAGTGAAACTTCTTTAGGCGCATGAGCGATATATCATAAATTCTCTTTTATACATTTTTAATTCAAAAACAAAATAAGGATGACATACGGTAATGAGACGTGTCTCTGACTATGGGCCTCGTGCGGAAGCTCAGAGTCACTCAGCGTGGGTTGGAGAGGACTATGCTCGGAGTTTCTCTACGTGATAGAATCAGAAATGAAAAAATCCGTAGTAGAACCAGAGTTACGGACATAGTCCTACAAATCGTGAAGCTGAAGTGGCAATGGGCGGGGCACATGGTCCGAAGGACCGTTGGACGTTGGGGGCCGAAGGTGCTGGAGTGGCGACCCCGCACCAGACCCCCCACACGGTGGACCGATGATATAAAGAGGTCGTCGGTAGCCGCTGGAGCCAGGCGGCACAAGATCGGGCCTTGTGGACGTCATTACATGAGACCTATGTCCAGCAGTGGACGTCCATCGGTTGAAGCGACGACGACGACGAACATTGACAAGAAGTACATGGCATTTTTATTTACAATTCGTCATTTGATAATATTTTAATGACAATTACATTCATTAAATTCCTGAAAGTCTCTGAAAACTATCCAAGATAGAACAAAAAAATGTTCTACAATATTATAGAACGTATTAATATCTACAAAAAAAGTCCAGAATACCATATGTCCAACTACTGTAGTTATGCCACTATAACTACTTTTTTGTATTTTAAAAATGCTGACAATAATCATACCATATTATTCGAACCTGTAAAATACTTTTTAAATGATTAAAATCGGACATTCCTTTTAAAAGATATAACGAATTTAAAAATCTCAATCTCAAAAAAATAAATTCCAGTGTTAATATCTTTAATATTATAGTAGAAAGTTTGTTTTTTTTTTAAACAAAATATAATCAAGCTAAATGTTACCGATTTAAAAAACTCTCAATACCTGTAGAGTATTTTTAAATTTACTAATATCGGATATTCTACGTAAATAATGTTAATTGATTAGATTATGAATGTGTGTACCTAATAGTCTGAAAAGAAGTAATTAAAAACAAAGCGTAATAAAACTTTCATAACTTCTAATAAAAATAAATCTATAGTCCGTCTTGTAGACTTTCCACTGTCCCGGAACTCAGTGTGATACTTGGGGTGCCGCATCCACCGCGGGCTGCGCCTAGTGGACACGGTGACCCACGCCGAGGGCCAGGCTGCGGCCGCTTTTTACTTCAAGTCTTCCAGTAAAAGCCAAATTGAAGGTCTAGGGCGCCTACGTACTCTTTCTGCTCAGGGTACCAGAAGCAAAGGCTGCAGATCCAGCATAATAAATGTCTACGTCTAACAGTAGGAGCTCCTAGTTACGTCAGAAATGACGTCATACATCCTGACACATGGAGGCCCACCGTGGTGGAGTTCGTCCGCCAAATTGAGTATGTTCAAAAAGTCAAAGAACGGCAATCACTGGCGGCCTCGCTGGCACAGTGGTGCGAGTATTCGCTTTGCTAGCGGAGGTCCCGGGTTCGATCCCCGGTAGGACGAGTTTAGGAAATTGTATTTTCTAATTTGTCTGAGTCTGGACTGGTGGGAGGCTTCGGCCGTGGCTAGTTACCACCCTACCAGCAAAAACGTAGCGCCAAACAAAGAAATTTGTGTTCCGGTACGAAGCTGTGTAGAAACCGTAAGGGGTATATCGCCTCTTAACAGATTAGCGCGCTACCATCTTAGACTGTATCATCACTTACCATCAGGGGAGATCACAGTCAAGGGCTAATCTGTCAGCAATAAAAAAAAACACTGAGCGTCCCCTGCCTCGTAAGCTTCTGCTGCCGCCACCTCCGGACGTAGGCGATGACGGACTCGACGATATTCTAGAGTGACCTGGATAGGTTGGCGGGAACCAGCCCGTTTTAATGCCCAGACAATGAGGCCATGCCTCGAGGCCCGTACTCCTTAACAATGTTGAGAAGAACCCCAGATGATGCCCCGAGATCGATATGTACGCGGGTGACACCGTGGGGCAACGCTTGTATTAAATAAAGTAATAAGTTATAAAATACCGGCGGATCGTTCTATTCAATCAAATGATTGGAGTTATTAAATTCTGAGAAAGCGTTCTTATTAGATTTCTTACTTTATTAATTTAAAATATTTTTATTGCGATGTTTTGTATAACGTTCATTCAATTAGCCTTTAATATTGAGAATCCCGTCACGTTAACGTGGAGCTATTAAAGTGTGTCTAGTATGATTATATAGTAAGCTTCTAAAATTCAAATGTTGTCTGGAGGACATCGCTCCAACCGATAAGGCCGCCTTTGTACACATTTTTATCTCTTTTAATATTTTGTGCGCGTTAAAAAATAAATAATTAAACATCGAAATGACAAATATGCAAGTTGACCGTATATACGTGTGTGATAAATGAGGCGATATAAAGATCGAAACGACAAATAAGTAAGTTGACTGGAGGAGGTCGCTCCAAGCGATAAGACCGCCTTTGTACACATTTTTATCTCTTTTAATATTTTGTGTGTATTAAAAATAAATAATTAAACATCGAAAAGACAAATATGAAAGTTGACCGTATATACGTGTGTGATAAATGGGGCGATATAAGGATCGCAATGACAAATATGCAACTTGACCCTGTATACGTTAACGCAATGATACTTATGTAAGTTGACCGTATATACGTGTGTAATAAATGGGGCGATATAAGGATCGCCATGACAAATATGCAACTTGACCGTTTATGTGTGTGATAAATGGGGTGATATAGTCATAGAAATAACAAATATGCGAGTTGACATTTTATACGCATGTGATAAATGGAGTAATATAAGTTCGAAATGACAAATATGCAAGTTAACCGTCTATACGTGTGTGATAAATGGAATTATATAAGCATCGAAATGGCAAATATGTAAGTTGACCGTTTATACGCAGGAGTTCGATATGTGGGGTGATATAAGCATCGAAATGACAAATATGCTCGTTGACCGCTTAGCGGTTTGATAAATGGGGTGATATAAGGATCGAAATGACAAATAAGGAATTTGACGCATATTGTATTTAATGATAAAAAAGGTAAGTAGCAGCCCATTACCGTCCCACTTCTGAGCACAGGCTTTCTCACTCATATGAGAGAGGGTATTTAGAGCATAGACCCACCACGCTGCTCCACTGCGGATTGGTAGACATACTACACAAGTGCACTTTCTATTCCTTCACTCTAACCACTCCTATACAGGCTGTACACCTGTGACTTCCAGAGCACAGAGCGTCTACAATTTGCCCAATTCGCGGATGACACTGCTCTCTTCACCACCTCACGAGATACAAGTTAATCACCTCGAGACTCCAAAAAGCGGCCACTCGCATCGCCGAATGGTTTCGTAAATGGCGAAGCGAGGTGAACCCTGAGAAAAGTGTAGCAGTGCTTTTCACAGGAGTGAAGCAGATTTGGAATCATAAACTGCCAAACATTAAGCTTTACGACATGGACATCCCGTGGCGTAGAGAAGCCAAATATCTGGGAGTCACCCTGGATAAGACTATACACTTTAATAAGCACATTCGCAATGTTCGTGGCAGAGTCGCGTTTGTGCTAGGTAGATTATACCCCCTGATCTGCAAGAAAAGTAAAATGTCACTTCGCGACAAGGAGACACTTTACAAAACTTGCATCCGCCCATTGTGTCTTACGCCAGCGTGGTATTTGCACACGTGCCAGAGCGCAGACTGGCCCGTCTGCAGATGCTCCAAAATAAGTTCATGAGGATGCCCCTGGTACGTCCGAAAGGTCGATCTACATAGAGACTTCGAACTCCCCACGATAAAGAGTGATTTCAAAGAGCTCTCCGAAAATTATTTCGAGAGAGCCATTAATTATAGGAACCCACTAGTGGTTAACGCGTCCTCTTAAAGGATCCGTTTCAACGTTCCGCCTAGGAAGAGACGGCCATTACAATGGCCAATCTACTATACCAGGCAGGGACAGACACTATACAACCGTTACACAGCGACTCCGCTGCCAGAGTCGAGGTCCTCGATTTCTGACGTCACCCGGACGTGGACTTCACCCACGTTTCCGGGGGCGCTTCTAATGTTGTCCTTTTCAGCGGAGGCTCCGACTCGCAGGAGACGCCCTTGGAGCGGTGTTTCCCCGGAGAACGAGCCCTTTTCACTCAAATAGTGGCGACCTCCATAAGAGCCCGACGTCCTTCCGGTTACGCTGTAAAAGCCAGTATGGCTCACAGCTAAACACATTCCGAACAAAAACCTTCACTCTCATAGTCCGATGTGACGGCAATCACAGGCACAGGACCGACGGTTTAACGTGCACGAGGCACGCGGGTGGATCACACCGTCAACTTCCCAACTTCGGTCAGATATTGAGGAAATCTTAGAAGACTCAATATCGATATCGAATTGCCCCGACACGGGACTCGAACCCAGGACCTCATGGCTGTCATCGAACATGCTAACCACTAGACCAATGAGGCAGTTAATGATAATCCTTGATCAATGCAACACGTGTATAAATGTATGTGTATGACAAATTAACTTCCTTTATGTGTGACCTTTTAATATTACCATATTTTCATATCATGTAGGCATGATATGAGTAACAGGAAGCTTATCAGCTCCTATTTATTATAAAACTGCTGTTACATATATACTAGCTGAGCACCGCAACTTCGTCTGCATCGTATAAGATTGAGGACAAATTTGATCTCCATAAAAAATCTTATATGTTATATAAGGAATGTTTTTGGGTAGCATTGGGTAGCATAGCATTTTATCAATTTAAGAAAATTGTTTTACAAATAATAAACATACGTATAACACCCCCGCAAACCCCTTACTGGTGGAATGTTAGCTGACCTCTACTCGGCAAAAGGAATATTCCTACCAAATTTCAAGTCTCTACGCCTTATGGTTCCAGAGATATCGTGATGGGTCAGTAGATACCTGGATATCTCAAATATATATAGACCTGCGACTTCGGCGGCGTGGAATGTTTTTTTGGTAGCATTTTCATTAATTTAGGTAAAATGTTTTACAAATAAGAAACATATTTGCATTGCCCTTTGAGAATGGAATTTCCTAAAATTTACTTTTGATAGATTCCAGTATGTCAATAAAATTTTCTGACCAGGTTTTACAGACCATAAAAGATATAGTTTCTAAATGTTAAGTTTGAGTTGTTTTTTACATACATACATAGCATCACGCCTCATTCCCATAGGGGTAGGCAGAGACATCCTTCCACTTGCCACGATCCTTGCATATCTCCTTCGCTTCTTTCATTCTCATTAAACCTTTCATACAAGTTCGTCGGTTTAGAGTACTCTTGACCTGGCCGTTATTTAAAATGTCCTGGATTTGGTCCAGGAACGTTCGCCTTGGTCTTCCCCTTCCAACTTTCGCATTCACTCTTGACTCATAAATCCTTTTTGTCAGTCTCCTTTCATTCATTCTCTCTACATGCCCAAACCATCTAAGCATACCTTTTTCAATTTTAGTCACTACGTCTTCTTTTATACCACAACGTTCTCTTATCACA
>JACTOM010000577.1:10630-29079 GCA_015832385.1 Elymnias hypermnestra | reverse complement strand
GGAAGACCGAGGCGAACGTTCCTGGACCAAATCCAGGACATTTTAAATAACGGCCAGGTCAAGAGTACTCTAAACCGACGAACTTGTATGAAAGATTTAATGAGATTGAAAGAAGCGAAGGAGATATGCAAGGATCGTGGCAAGTGGAAGGATGTTGTCTCTGCCTACCCCTATGGGAATAAGGCGTGATGCTATGTATGTATGTATGTATGTAAAACACGGCTCCAAATAAAGTTTTCTTTCTTTCTTTCTTTCTTATCAGCAATAACTACTTTAAAAAAAAAATGAATTACATTAAAACACAAAGGTAAAAGTAAAGGAAATCTCTCTAAGTTTCGCTTATATATCCGGAAACCGAGGGAACATGGGGAAACACGTTCTTAGTGAGAGATTACGTTGCGTGAGGATAATATGCGCCGAATTTCAAGTCAATCTGTTGAATATTTTTGGCGATCTCACATCAGTTTGTTTTTCATTTATCTATCCGGATCCCTTGGGAATATAGGAAATTAGTTCTTAGTGAGTGTCTACGTTGTCTACGTCAAAAGGTAGCCTATGTGTTTTTACACGATCTAGACTATCCGTGTTGCGGACTGGAACAGCGAGCCTAGCAAGTCGCCGGCGGTGACTAATTCTGATTGGTCAACTGCCGGCGGACCCCCCCCCCCTCCCGCACCTACCTCAGCACCCGCGATTGCCCTCTCTCCCGCTCGCCCGACCGCTTGTGGTTATCGGGTGGGAGATTTGTATAAAAGGGCACTCCTATGATTCGATTCCTGCGAACCGAACCACAAACATCCGAACCTGCAAGAACTGAACGACCCAACCCTGAAAACTGAAAAACCGATCCTCCAGGACCGAATCACCGAACCTGAACAACTGATACCGAACAATTGAAGAGCCGAACCATCAAGAAACGAAGAATTGAACATCCGAACTTGGCAAGATCGAAGCCCTAAGAACACATACAGTCCACTGAAGAGATCCCAAAAAAATATTTCTATTAATTTTCGACACTTTTAATATACTTATTACGATTAAATTTCTAACATAGCTTCCTTTTTCCCTCCCTCTAATATCTAAAGTTTTAAATTTGTATAAATATAAACAAGACTTAAGAATCAGTTTGCCAAAGAAGCTTCACTTCTCACATGTGTACTTTGTACGGATGCACTTTTTATTTAGCTAGATTTATTCCCAGTTAACATACTATTTTTAACCGACATCAAAAAAAGGAGGAGGTTATCAATTCGTCTGTATTTTTTTTATGTTTGTTACCTCATAACTCCCGACTGGGTGGACCGATCTTGATGATTTTTTTTTTAAATGAAAGGTGGTGTTCGTCATAGGGTCCCATTTTTTAAAACCAGTTCTGATGATGGCATCCATGAGAAATCCGGATTATTTTTTAATTTGCGTAAGCATGTGCGCGACAAATGGACGAATAACTCAAGATCACGCCAACCGATTTCGATGATTCTTTTTTATTAGAAAGCATATAATTCAAGAGTTGTTTTGTGATAGTTTGGTAAGGTGCTGATGATGGAATCGATGGAAAAAGGTCGGAACTCTTCATTTCTTAAGAGCAAATCAACGATACTAGGCAGAATCTTCTGTAAGCTATCCAGATATTTGAGCTGCCTACCGAAACTTCGGTATGGTCAAGTGCTAGTCATAGTTAAATATGAAGATCAATGGAACTCCTCAACGGCTTACAGTGAGAGTGTGATTTTTGGCAAAATCTATAACTGTCTGTAATTAAATGCCAATGACCTTACGTTTGTTGCTGCGTTGCAATATTTGAAAGGTGAGTTATGTGTGAAGCGGTGGTATAAAGATTTCGGGTTCTGTAAATGTAATGTAAATTTAACTTTGTAAAGTTGTTTCATTTAAATGGTGTTAACACATGAGAAACGCCTTTTAGTTTACTTCAGATTCACAAAAAACCAAAAAATAAATAGAAATTTTAACAAAAAAGAACCGCCTTCAAAACAAACTTACAAATACATTAATATGCTCTAAAAATTAAGAAATAATTGCGTATTCTTTTATAGTGTTCTTCGTATTATTATATTTGGAGTCGGTGCCAGCCAAGGTACCTACATATATAGCTATAGGTGGAAGAGACGCGAGAGCTGCCAAGAGGACACGCGGGGAATATCTTCCTTGGCTGACACCGACTCCGAATATAACAATACGAACAACACTATAAAAAAATACGCAATTATTTTTTACTTTTTAGAGCATATTAATGTATTTGGAAGTTTGTTTTGAAGGCGGTTCTTTTTTTGTTGAAATGTATATTTATACTTTATAAAGAAATGCATTATTTTAAATGAGAGTGATCATTATGAGTTCTGCTGTTAATTAAGTTAAATAAGTATTAAATAGCCCTCGTATTTGTCCCACATTTAAGTGTAGACGAACTTTCGTGGCTCTGCTAGTACATATAATGTATACATAATAGAATAACATAAAAAAGTCTGATGATTTCACAATAAAAGCTTTATGTAAAAGTTAATCTCATTTTGTTATTATCTGCACGAGACATTTACTCAAACACAGACGGCGTGGGAGGCTTAAATAGATAAAACTGATTATAGGAATTGGATCTTATTGTAAAGGGTTATTATTCATTGTATAAATATGACTTTTTTATTTATTTCTGACAGTTTAGTGCTTGACTATGATCTCACCTGATAGAAAGTGATGATGGAGTCTAAGATTGAAGCGCGTTGATCTGCTAAGAGGTAATTTACCTTTAATGGTTTCTACACAGCATCATACCGGAAGTCTCTTGTTTGGCGGTACGTCTCCGCTGGTAGGGTAGTAAATAGCCGTCGCCGAGGCCTCCCAGTAGGGCAGAATCAGAAAAGTTTGACGCTTTCCTACAGACCGGTGCAGGTTTTGACTGGACAGGGGTGCTTTAGAAAGTTCCTGCACCAATGTGACAGATTGTGCGGCCCGGGGACCTTGGAGTCACCTCCTGGTGGCGTTGATCGGCGGCCATCTCTCGCTGGGGAGCATTGTAGGCGCGATGGTCTCCAGTGAGAGTGATGGTGGGCGGAAGTGGTCTTGTTTTGCAAGACGGTAGTCTCGCTGAAGGAAACCCACGAGAGAGAGGGAGACTGCAGTGGATGCTCCCCCTCACCGCCGAAGGAAGTGGAATACAAGGCAGAGCCTCCTCCCGCCTCCATGAATCCTCCGTCGGACTCATCAGGGACACCAGGGCAGAATGTGAAAGCTGAACACCCGGTGGCTCACTAATGGGAATTACGAGACCTACCATAGCCGAGTCCCATACTCCTGACTGATCATCGGTCATGGTTAGTGCGTAAATTGCATTTCCCAGCAACAAAAAGAAAAGACTCAAACAAATTAGAAAATGTAATTTCTTTAATTCGTCCTACCAGGGATCGAACCCAGGATGTATATATATATATATATATATATATATATATATATATATATATATATATAAATGTTGTGTCTGTATGTGATAAGAAATTAATAGCTTTTCACTAAATAAATATAAAAGAATATACGATACTTTATTGAAAATCAATTGTAAAAACCTATGTATGTTGCTTCCGTTAATCTCTGAAATAAATGGACCGATTTTGACGGGTTTGTCACTGAAAGACAGTTCATGTTATAAGGAGGGACAAGGGACAGCTAATCTTTAATAATATAATAAATGTGAAAGTAACTCTATCTGTCGTGACGACACGATATTGAAGGATCGTCAATTTTGGAGATGAGAGCTTGAAACTAAGGATATTGATTTGATATAAATAAATAAGTCATTTAATTTTTAAAGTTTTAGCCTCAAGGATGTAAAGAAAATCTTTACTAGTATTCTAAAAGCGAAATACACTTTGTCTGTCTATCGCGCTTTTACGACAAAAGTAAGGCACCGATTCAAATGAAATTTGGTACATAGAGAGTCTAGACTCTAAAGCCATGCTTCTTTTTAGGTCCGTTACCCATATCGCCTAACGAGGGTCGCTTATTTTACCCCTCGTACCTCAGTGTCTGAAGACCAAAGTCTTCGAACAGTGCGTGTTGCCAGTGATGGCCTACGGTTCTGAGACGTGGTCTCTGACTATGGGCCTCATGCGGAAGCTCAGAGTCACTCAGCGTGTGATGGAGAAAGCTATGCTCGGAGTTTCTCTACGTGATCGAATCAGAAATGAAGAGATCCGTAGTAGAACCAGAGTCACCGACCTAGTCTTACGAATCGCGAACCTGAAGTGGCAATGGGCGGGGCATATAGTCCGAAGGACTGATGGACGTTGGGGGCTGAAGGTGCTGGAGTGGCGACCCCGCACTGGACGGCGCAGTGTAAGGAGACCCCCTAAAAGGTGGACCGACGAAATAAAAAGGGTCGCCGATAGCCGCTTGAGCCAGGCGGCGCAAGATGGGCCTTGTGGACGTCATTACGTGAGACCTATGTCCAGCAGTGGACGTCCAACGGTTGAAGCGACGACGACGACAACCAACGATGAACATGATGATTTTAACATAAAAACGATTGCACTTGGAATATTGATATATTTTTACTCCAAACTATATTTATAAACTAGGTTAAATTCAATAAAAATAACTTTGGTATGATTTCACAATCGTCAGTGAAAACTTTAATTAAGAAAACGTTGAGTTCATTGTTACCCACGCGAAAAATAAGTTTTACCCCTGCGAGAGTAATTATCCCCAGGTCAGTAACCAAGGTCTTGACCAGTGATTCCTAACGTGGGGCCCACATCTCACAGGGCAATATTAAATTCAATTCTTCTGATGATTTCTTCATATAATGTATCATTTATATTTCGTAAAAAAAAAGGTTGTAAATTATGTATGGGCATAAAATGTTTAGAAATGTTAAGGTGAGGCGTGGTCTCAAAAAGATTGGGAAACACTGGTCTAGAGCCTCATATAGGATAATAAGAAATGTCACAGGCCATTCAATCTACTTATAGTTATGTGTCTTATGTGTAAAATAATTAGCCTAAATTATTAAAACCCAAAAACACTAAAAAAAATTGGTCCCAAAAAACCTGTCATCGCCTGCGCTGCGGAAACTATTGATGATAGAACAAAAAAATGTTCTATAATATTATAAAACGTATTAATATCTACAAAAAAGTTTGTGATACCATATGTCCAACTACTGTGGTTATGCCACTATATACTTTTTTACATTTTAAAAGTTAATAAAAATGCCGTCAATAACAAACCATATTATTCACTCTTCTGTATTGGTCCTTATCTTTCAATACCTGTAAAATACTTTTTAAATAATTAAAATCGAACAATGCATTCAAAAGATATAACTAATTTAAAAATGTCCATCTAAAGAAAATTGTAGTCATTCTGCGTAAATGATGTTACGAATCTTTTATTTCATCGCTAGGAAATGCTTTTACGCACCCCGGAAGAATAAGAAATTCTTTCAAACGGGAGTGTGGGACTCGCTGAAACCAGAATACCCACTAAAACCAAGCGCATCCCTCGTCATCCTTGGATAAGCTGACTAGAGGGTCCCATGTCGCATTCCACTCTAATGACCTGGATGATGCCGACTATAACAGTCTACAGTTTACTGAGGGAAATAGTGAAGCGCATACCTGCGCCTATTGCCACCCAGCCTCCTTCGACGGAGAGGAAGGGCAATAGCAGCATCCTCACTTTGCCTCTCATTAGCGAGATGACGGTCTCGCAAAAGAAGGCAACCACCAAACATCCAAACTCTCTGGTGAGCATCACATCAATTATGCTCTCCAAAGAGAGGTCTTCTCGGACCAGCGACAACAAGATATGCCGCTGGGGCGCTCACGCCGGACACTCTGCCAACGTATGTTGCACCGTATCTACAATGGCACCACACTCATTACAGACGGGCGCTTCCTCACGACCTATCTGGTGCTGATACTTCCCGAAGCAACAATGCCCGGTCAGACGGTAGGAGAGAGATCCATGCCTCGTAGTTATCCAATTCTCTAGATGTGACGGATCGCTGGCACCGTGTTCACACCTGCAGTTGGGGACCCAAGGTCTTAGCTCTACTTTTCGATCAGTGCTCTGTCATTAAGAGCGCTGATCCTCCAGATCTGGTCATTATTCGGTTCCTCGCTACTTGATGCACTTGCAGATATTCTACTCTGATAGGAGATCGCGAGAACCTTCGAGCGTAGTTCCCATGGGGAAGGATGTTACGAATTTATAAATGTACTAGTAAGTAAAGTAAGTAGCAGCCCATTAACGTCCCACTGCTGGGCATAGGCCTCCTCACTCGCATGAGACAGGGTTTTTAGAGCATAGACCCACCACGCTGGCTTCACTCTCATAGTCCGGTGTAACAGGAATACGACACGACCGGAGAGTGACCAGGCGCAGGACCGACGGCTTAACGTGCTCTCCGAGGTACGGGGGTGGATTACACCGCCAACTTCCCAACTTCGGGCAAATATTGAGAAAATCTTTATAGAAAACTCAATATTGATTTTTGAACTGGCCCGACCCGGGACTCGAACCCAGGACCTCATGTCTGTAGTCGAACATGCTAATCAATGAGGCAGTTGCAAAGGCAATGCGGCAAAATGTATTAGTTAGATATATATTATTGTAAAATAAAATCTGTATATTGATTAGAGAGAAGCAATAAAATTTAAGTGATATAAAACTTTTGTGTTAACGAAAAGAAATCTATAGTCCGACTTAGTAGACTTTCCACTTTCCAGATGAAACCGCGGGGCTTTGCTTGTTTGAAATAAAGATAACAAAGGCTGTCGCAACCCAGTTATATATAACGTCATTGTACAAAGATGGATCCTTAGCCATGGTATATGAAACATGCGATTTGAGAACTATGCGAAACGACCGGCACGCAACTACTAAAAACGTGACTAAATATCACGCTTTAGCAATTGGTTAAATAAATACAATATAGCGTAAAACATACATGCCTAAAACTAGCTTACGATCCTGACTTTGTTTATTTGAATGCGGTTATAATAAGAATTTTGAAGAGGAACGCGC
Source organism: Elymnias hypermnestra (assembly GCA_015832385.1). Classification (NCBI taxonomy): domain Eukaryota; kingdom Metazoa; phylum Arthropoda; class Insecta; order Lepidoptera; family Nymphalidae; genus Elymnias; species Elymnias hypermnestra. The sequence goes on along the minus strand of JACTOM010000577.1, from coordinate 22,041 downwards.
TCTGGAGCGCAGCCAGGGCCAATAACCTTTTTTTATTGCTGATAGGTTAGCGTTTGATTAATCAGACATGATGGTTATGATACAGTTTAAGATGGAAGCGCGTTAATCTGTTAACAGGCAATTTACGCCTCTTAATATATAAGGTATATCCAGGTACCTACTTTGTGAAATTGATTGAAATATGGTACGGCGATATTCTAGAGCCCGAAAAGGACTATAAGCTCTTTGCAGTAATACACAGCAAATAACTCATTGAAGCCTCATTTGCCTAAATTAATGAAAATGCTACCCATCCATGAGAAAAACATTCAACGCAGACGAAGTCACGGGTTCAGCTAGTCTATATATATTTGAGATATCCAGGTATCTATTGACTCATCACGATATCTCTGGAACTTGAAATTTGGTAGGAATATTCCTTTTGCCAAGTAGAGCTCAGCTAAGAACGGATTTATAGAAAATCCACCCGCAAGGAGTTACGGGGATGTTAATTAAAAACGATTAAAATTTACACATTAAAAAACAACTCAAACTTAACATTTAGAAACTATATCTTTTATGGTATGCAAAACTTGGTCAGAAATTTTTATTGACATACTGGAATCTATCAAAAGTAAATTTTAGGAAATTCCAACCTCAAAGGGCAAAGCAGATATGTTTCTTATTTGTAAAACATTTTACCTAAATCATGAAAATGCTACCAAAAAACATTCCACGCAGCCGAAGTCGCAGGTCTATATATATTTGAGATATCCAGGTATCTACTGACCCATCACGATATCTCTTGAACCATAAGGCATAGAGACTTGAAATTTGGTACGAATATTCCTTTTGCCGAGTAGAGGTCAGCTAAGAACGGATTTTACGAAATTGATTGAAATTTGGTACAGCGATAATCTAGAGCCTTAAAAAAGGACCATAAGCTCTTTTCAGTAATACACAGCAACTCATTGAAGTATTTATACGTATGTTTTGAATTTGTCAACCAATTTGCCTAAATTAATAAAACGCTACCAAAAAAACATTCCAAGCACACGAAGTCGCGGAGTCAGCTAGTAATTATATTAGTGAACTAGCGGCCCGTCCCGGCTTCGGGCGTGTAGACATAAATAGGTACAGATATTTAAGTTATAAGCATGATGATTAAAACAACCATGAATTGACAAATATTATGAAAAAGTGTGATTCCTAATACTAAAACTAAGTAGCTCTGAAAAGAACTTTTTAAGTGAAGCATAAAAATGTGTTAAAACATCTCGAAATATTTAATATCGCTTGCGTCCACTGCGTAAGGTAACCTAGTTCATAATTGTGCACCCCCTTCTCTCGCACTGCCCCTCTCTCGTCGAGTTAGTTACTCGATGCGCTGCGTGGCGGCCGCCGCCGGTATGTATTTTTATTTTAATTTCATGATATCTTTTGAATGGAATATCCGATTTCAATCATTCAAAAAGTAATCATCAGGTATTGAGACAGTCTTGAATGTTAAAGTATTTATTTGGATAAAAATTTATAAATGATACGTCACGGTCTGATTTTGATTGGTATTTCTATCAATTTGTTAAATGTAAAAAAGTAGTTATAGTGACGTAACTACAATTGTTAGACGTATGGTCTCGCGAAGTTTTTTGTAGATATTAATATATTCTATAATGTTGTCGAACATTTTTTTGTCCCATCATTAATACTCTTCACAGAGTATGCGATGAAAGACATTTTATGGCTAATTTTTTTACACCTTCGGTTGGTTTTAATAGGAATTTCTAAAGATTTCTATAGTAATCTAGTACTAGATATAGCCTATGTTTTACTTAGTGATAATGTAGCTTTTTAATGAATTTTTTTTTATTAAAATCGGTCCGATACTTTTTGAGTTTATTTGTTACATACAAAAATACAAATCTTTCCTCTTTATAATATTAGTGAAGATAATACAGCAAAAATAGCGAAACACACAATTTTAACACAAGAATTAAAAACAAACTTGTATGAGTTAAGAACATTCATAAATTATTCCTTGGATTTAGCATACGCATTTTTAATGAGATATCCGAATCATAGTTATATTTGCCTCCACATAGTTTTGAGATAATCCTTTTGTAAAAGGCATATTATTTAAGCGACAAAGTTGTTTGGACTTCATTACATTAAAGTATAATTAAAAGCGTATCTATTGAGTTTCTTGACGGTTTCTTCTCACTATAACCGACTAATGAAGATTCAAAAACGCTTTTTTAGACTACTTGAATTAAGAATATTTTGATTTACTTGTAATAAGACCGCTTAATTGCACACTAAAAAAGTAAGTTGCAGCCGATTAAGGTCCCAGTGCTGGGCACAAGCCTCTTCACTGATTTTTCAGATGGTTTTAGAGCATAGACCCATCTCGCTGCTCCACTGCGGATTTGCAGGCATAGTCCATTAGTGTACTCTATTCCTTCACTCAGTACCGGAGACAAGGCGCAGGGCCGACGACTTAACGTGCTCTCCGAGGGACGGGGATGGATCACACCGCCAAATTTTTCCCAACTTCGGGCAAGTTAGGAGAAAATCATAATAGAAGCATCAATATCGGTTTTCGAATTGGCTCGACCCTGGACTCGAACCCAGGACCTCATGTCTTTAGTGGACCATGCTAACCAACAGACTAATGAGGCAGTCGCACACTAAAAGTATCTAATACTGAGTAATTACTATATTTTTAGCATGGTATTCAATCTATGTAATTTGAATAAACGTTTCTTTCTTTTATCTTTAGGGTTTAATTATGTTACATGACTTTCTTTCTTGCGAAAGGCTCAAGGAATTCCGATATTGACCTTTTGTCGTGGGACTTTAGATTTTAAGCCGTTAATGAGTACCATCATCAGACGTATATTAGAATCAGAGTGTGGAAAAAAAAATATAATTTGACGATTCAAAAGTGCTGTAATATGCCTACTTGAATAAAGATATTTCTGATTTGATTTGATTTGATATAACTTTTTTTATATGAAAATTAGTTCCCGTAGGTTTCCATTTTTTTATCCACTTCTGATGATGGCATCCATGAGAGAAACACATGTCTTAAATTTGCATTAAGCATTTGCGCGACAAATAACTCAATATCACGTAGACCTATTTCGATGATTCGTTTTTTATTGGAAAGGTTGTACTTCAAGGATTGTTTGATGATGACAAATTGGGATCCATGGCAAAGTAACGGAACTCTTCAATTTCTTAGCAGCAAATTATTACCGTATCAATTTGCTCCAAGTCCAATGTTTTTCATTTCAATTTGTTTAGGAAAACTCCATAAAAGAATATGCAGTTCCCTGGAAGCTTTCGTCCAAATTCCTTGAAGATATAATAAAACAATGGTAGGATACTTCCTCTTTTATAGATTTAAAAAAGTCCGTGATGGCATTTTACGGATTACTCTACTGCCCGTGTGAAATCGGGTGGAGTAGCTACTATAAAGATGTCTCTTCAATGCTCACGATTTATCTCTCACTGGTTTTGCTATTTTTTAAATTAGATTCCGGCGTCATGTAGAAGCACTGGGAAAGGCTACCCAAGAGATATAAATAGTTTTAACCTCACACACCCCCAATTCTTCCTCAAGAAGTATATTTAAAACTTTTCCACCTATCACATAATAAGGATGACATGCGGTTCTGAAACGTGGTCTCTGACTATGGGCCTCATGCGGAAGCTCAGAGTCACTCAGCGTGCGATGGAGAGGGCTATGCTCGGAGTTTCTCTACGTGAGCGTATCAGAAATGAAGAGATCCGTAGTAGAACCAGAGTCATCGACATAGTCCTACGAATCGCGAATCTGAAGTGGCAATGGGCGGGGCACGTAGTCCGAAGGACCGATGGACGTTGGGGACCGAAGGTGCTCGAGTGGTAACCACGCACTGGACGACGCAGTGTAAGCAGGCCCCCCACAAGGTGGACCGATGATATAAAGAGGGTCGCTGGTAGCTGCTGGAGCAGGCGGCGCAAGATCGTGTCTTGTGGACGTCATTACGTGAGACCTATGTCCAGCAGTGGACGTCCATCGGTTGAAGCGACGACGACATAATAAGCAATTCTTAATATAAAGCTTTTTTCAGACAGATCCATTGTCAGGCTCTGGATTATCTTCTACTACGTATAATATTTGAGCTAAAGTCAGCATAATTGTGCCTTCAAGTGTATAAGCTGCCACAAAAGAAATTATAAAAATCATTTGTCTACATGTCATCTTTTATTCGCAAAGCTAATATCTTGTGTAAGACACTAGTTTAGACATATGACCTTTATTTGACCTTAGCACAACAATGATCTTGCGATCCGAAGCTGCGCAATCATTAAAATTGTTCAATCGCATTATAAACAACTTTTGTCATTATAAAATATTGTCGTGCTGAATTACAAACCTCGTTGGTTACGAAATAAAGTGACAGAATACTCGTATTTGGGCACCGTATTTTAAATAGGGGTGAATAATTAATTTAAGCGAGCGTGTGAACGATTAGCTTTAATTTAAATACAATAACATCAATTGTGAAAAAGTCAATGATACAATTCACACAGTACCATCGTAATGTATATTGAACACGTTATATAGTCGTCATAATATCCATTGATACAACAAATAGAGCTATTTTTTTTTTAGCGACCCATTAACGTCCCACTGCTGGGTACAGGCCTCCTCACTCGCATGAGAGAGGGTTTCTAGAGCATAGACCCACCACGCTGCTCCACTGCGGATTGGCGGGCATAGTACACAAGTGCACTCTCATAGTCCGATGTGACCGTATCCGACACGACCGTAGAGAGATCAGGCGCAGGACCGACGGCTTAACATGCTCTCCGAGGCACGGGGGTGGATCACACCACCAACTTCCCAACTTCGGGCAAATATTGAGAAAATCTTAATAGAAAACTCAATATTTATATTTGAATTGCCCCGACCCGGGACTCGAACCCAGGACCTCATGTCTGTATGTCATGCTAACCACTAGACCAATGAGGCAGAGCTAAATACCCAATTTTAATACGTGAAATGAAAACAAACTTGTAATGCTATATTAGTTAGTCGTCGACAAATTATTTTTGAACAATCAGAAGTGAAACTTCTTTGGCAAACTAAATTTAAGTCTTGTTTATATTTATACAAATGTAAATCTTTAGATTTCCGAGACTTAGAGGGAGGGAAAATGGAATTTAATTGTCATTAAATTATTAATACAAACAATTTTATCGAAATCGCAAATGGCGATTTGTAAATAAAAATACCAATGAAATGGTATGTCAATGATAATTTATTTTATGAAAAATAGTATATTAAATGGCGAGTGGCATAATAAAATTTCACATGTTATTTGTAAATACTAACCACCTTTTCTTCAAACGAATCCACGCTAACCACGCGTTATTTCTGTTAAAATATGTACCCTCATGCGTCTAAAGAAGTTTCACTTCGAAAATACAATAACAACAGAAATAGAATTACAAAAATTGGTCCAGCCGTTCATGCGTAATAATATATATTATAGGGATACTCGAAATTGTTAACGAGTATACATACCTGGGACATATAGTCCAGCTAGGAAGGTCCAATTTCGAGGAAGAGGTCAACCGCCGAATCCAACTCGGTTTGGCAGCGTTCGGAAAACTACGTAAACTCTTTTTGTCCAATATGTGTCTCAAGTGTGTTTTTACAGCTAAAAAAAGTCCATTTAACCTCGCACCTCGCTTTCAGAACGTTTGCCTCACCACTTCCAAACGCATTGGGAGCCTTGGCTTCGAAATTTCGAATGAAGCCCAATTCCGTAATTACTTGGAAAGCAAACCCAAATTGGCATCCAGAAAACTCGGGGTGCTCAATAGAGCTAAGCGCTACTTTATGCCCGAGCACCGGTTGTTCTTGTACAAGGCTCAAGCTCGGCCGAATCTAGAGTACTGCTCTCATCTGTGGGCTGGAGCACCCCAATATCAACTCCTTACCTTAGATCGCATACAAAGACGGGCTATTCGAAGTGTCGACGATCCTCATTTAACATTTAACTTGAAAGCGCTGGAGCAACGTTAGTTCTCTATGTAATTTCTACCGCTTTTATCACGAGTAATGTTCTGAGGAGCTATTTAAATTGGCACCACCGTCTAGGTTTTGCGAACGCTCAATTCGAAAGAGTAACAAATTCCATCCGCACAACTTGGATGCGTGGCGTTCAGGCACAGTTCGTTTCCGGCGATCATTCTTTCCGCGCACATACCATATGCGGAACGAACTTCCAGTTTTTATGCAAGGCTACGATATGGAGACATTCAAGAGGAGATTAAACTCCTTCCTATTAAGCCGGCAACGCATCGACAGCTCCTCTGGTGCTATAAGTGTCCATGGGCGGCGGTAATTACTTAACATCAGGTGACCCGCTAGCTCGTTTGTCTGCTATATCTATATATATGAAAACAAAATATCCCTCAGTGCCAGAAGACCAGTCTTCGAACAGTGCGTGTTGCCAGTGATCGCCAACGGATCGGAAACGTGATCGCCGACTATGGGCCTCATTCGAAGTCACACAGCGTGCGATGGAGAAGGCTATGTTTGAAGTTTCTCTACGCGATCAAATCAGACATGAGGAGATCCGTAGAAAAACCAAAGTCACTGAAATTGGGGTTCGAAGGTGCTGGAATGGCGATACCGCATCGGATGGCGCAGCATAGGCAGACCTCAAGGTGGATCGACGGCATAAGGAGGGTCGCCGGTAGCCGCTGGAGCCAGGCGCCACAAGATCGGGCCTTGTGGACGTCATTACATGAGACCTATGTCCAGCAGTGGACGTCCATCGGTTGAAGCGACGACGACGACGACAACGAACAAGTGCCTGAAGACCAAAGTCTTCGAACAGTGTGTGTTGCCAGTGATGGTCTACGGTTTTGAGACGTGGTCGCTGGCTATGGACCTCATGCGGAAGCTCAGGGTCACACAGCGTGCGATGGCGAGGGCTATGCTCGGAGTTTCTCAACGTGATCGAATCAGAAATGAAGAGATACGAAGTAGAACCAAAGTCACCGACATAGTCCTACGAATTGGGAACCTGAAGTGGCAATGGGCAGGACACATAGTCCGAAGTACTGCTGGACGTTAGGGGCCGAAGGTTGGCGACTCCGCACCGGACGGCGCAGTGTAGGCAGACCCCCCACAAGGTGGAACGATGATATAAAGAGTGTCGCCGGGAGCCGCTGGAGCCAGGCGGCACAAGATCGGGCATTGTGGAAGTCATTACGTGAGACCTATGTCCAGCAGTCGACATCCATCGGTTGAAGTGAGTGAGTGAGAGAGACGGGGATTATTTTGGGAAACATCATCCAACAGACACTACATACTTCGCGTAAAGTGTATCGATTTTTTTCCCTACCGTGCCCTACAAAGTTCCCTTCAAAATTATATACATTTGATACCTTCAAATTAATATCAACCTTGTAGTATATAAATACACAATAGGCAGGCATTGCATATGTGTTTTTGCGACACCACAAAACGCGACAAAGGGGAAATATATTGAAATAACAGCGATAGCAGCTGGCTGACAATGAATTTGGCAATGCGACTTTCATAACTGCTGCGAAGTGTCCCACGGAATAATTAGATTGGAGATAATCTTGGCATTTTTAGGGTTTCGTAGACAAATGGTAAAAAATACGGCAGAAAGGCCACGCTTTTTTAACCACACGTGTAGCAGATTGAGAGTTAACGTTACACCTATAACTACTCTCCAGCATTTCTCATAAAAGTAATTAGCAGCTTAGACCCACCAATGCGGGTTACTCCCAGGATATGCAAATTTACACGCTATGTTTCCCTTTACCGAAAATTTCAATGATTATTAAATTTCAATTAGACACAACTTATTTATAAAGATAATCTTAATGGTGCCCAGCATCGATCCCGCGAATCTGAACATTATATGTGTTCATGATAAACCCATAACAGCTAAACTGTACTAACACCTAAGTCATTTTGGCTGTGTAATTTACGAATGTATGGGTAAAGAATGAATGAATGTTTCCTCTACGCTGATGATCAAGTAATACTTGCGTCATCCGCTAATGAGCTACAGGAGATGGTAAATATTATGAATGAAGCTTTGAAAAGGAAAGGAATGAAAGTGAATGTAAACAAAACGAAAGTTATGCTCTTTGAAAGAGATGAATCTATGATGAATGGCAATATTTCGATAGATGGGGAACAAGTGGAAGAGGTGAAAGAATTTGTATACTTGGGATCTAAATTTACAAAAGATGGAACATGTGAAAGTGATATTGAAAGGAGAGTGAATGCAGGGAATATGGTAAATGGTGCTCTGCACGCTTTTATGAATAGCCAGATGGTGTCTCAAAGGGCTAGACTGGCAGTGCATGCTGGAGTGTTGGTGCCAACACTTATGTATGGTAGTGAAAGTTGGGTATGGCAGAAGAATCACAAAAGTAAAATAAATGCGGTAGAGATGAGAACGTTGAGAAGCATGAGTGAATTAAAACTGAGTGACAGAGTAAGAAAAACCTCACAATAAATAAAGCTTTCAGTTAAAACCGAATATTTTTTTATTAAACCTGGCAACACCATTTATTTTTCCAGCTATGTGAACTGTTTTTCATATGCTATCCTCTTCTGATTGGCCATTTTCATTATTCTCTTAACAAATGGGTCCTTTTTTAAAGCTTCCCTGATTTCCGTTTCGTCTATCAAAGTTATTACAGTCGACAATTCACCAATCGCAGTGGTCGTTGTTTGAACAGTCGTTGATCTGTTTTCTTTTGCCTCTAATGATGCTACTATATCATTATATTGACTTCTAACTACCATTCTCTTATCATTTTTCTTATCTTGTAAGATACGTCTAGCTAATGACTCTATGATTTTATTTTGCCTATTTAATATAGCAAACATTTCTGCTTTGTTATTTTCATTGAAATAATCAACATCTTTATGAATATAACCACGTCTATTTTTATCTATTTTTCCTATGCTTTTTGCCGTATCAGTTATTTCTTGTTGTTCTACATCTTTCTTCTTTATTTCATGATCGAATTCTTCATATACTTGATTATTGTTATTACCCCCGTGAATTTGATTATTATTATCATTTTCGTTAAAAGCTTTATGGTTTTCTTTAATCGTATTTCGATAGGATTTATCGTTTTTATTGATTTGGCTATTGTTTTTACTGCTATATTTAACATCACTATAACCATTTCTTCTTTGAATCATCGTTGCAAAATATTGTTTTTTTTCGTCGAAGCTCATATTGTTATGGAAATTAAACTCATTGAGTTTGTTAATTTCACTTTTCGGGTAAATTAATTTCCTCGAATAAGGGATGTCTAGGATTCTTGGGTTTATATTATTGCTCAATTTAAAAGGAAAACTGAATTTTGGTGTAGTTAAGTGTGAACCTTTTTTAATCATAGCAAAGTCATTTAAATTGTACTTAATAATTTGTTGATCGCCTTTATTTAATCCAACTGGTATGATTTCCAAATGTGATGGATGTATTAAATTTCGTTTTACTTTGTGAGCCCTGTTATTGCTCTTTAAAATTTTCGTATAATCCAGATTTGCATTCGATTCAAAGTTATTTATAATTTCAATTGGATTCTCGGACATGAAAGGTATTTCGTGCAATAAATTTCCTCTGTTGTATTCAACTGGAGAATTTAATTTGTTTACTTTGATGTTATTTGCAAAATTGTTATTGAATTCCGTCATTCCTGTTAACAGAGAGATTTAGATTCAGTTAAAATGAACATAGCTTATAACATTGTTTCTAACATTGAACTCTAGTAATTTGCGTATAATTATTGCTCTGTAAATGGTAGTTCGACAAAAAGGCATTAGTGATTTATTGACTCTTTAAAAGTCGATTATTTTGCAAGGAAAAATTATGACTCTGGTTTCTTTTCGAGACGATCTCGGTTTTGATGGAAGGTTTCGTTTACATTTACATGACTTTCTGTACCTGTCTCATTGTATCATTAGTTAGCATTAGTTGAGGTGTCAATCTAGTAAAAAATTGCAACAGAAATAAGGAAAGTAAGTTTTAATATCTACTTCAGTCAATTCTTAAATTAACAGGAAAATAATCGTAAATCAACCTATTATTTTTTTCTAGAGAAGGAAAATGAAATATAGCTGCGAAGGCCCAAAGAATGATTAAATAAGCTATAGAGATGGAATCATTACAATAATATTTTCGCTTTCACATTTTCCTTATAAATTAAAGTTATTTTTGTTATGTAATTGAATATTAATGAAGCTGTTTTATAACTTTAAGTTTTATATCTATAGGCAGTCTTTTGATAATGTTTATTTATCTTAATAAACTTTGGTTAGCGTTGTACTGAAATACCTATTTGCTTCGAGGTAAATCTTCGATTCCCAAAAGGAATACTTTAGCAAATTGCATTCTCAAATTTGTTTGTGTTAACTTGAGGGGCATTGGCCATAGTTATAACTCTTCGCCAAGTGAAATAATCTACATTTGGGTACAATGCTATGCCAATAAGAGGTAAATTACCTCTTACCATTTTACTGCGTTGTTATCTTAGATTACTTACCATCAGGTTGACACACAAAGTTTTAGACAACAGTTTTAAACTTATTATCTTATAACAACGTTGTTATTCCAATAAGGACATATAAAAAGTAAAAACAAAGTAAGTAGCAGCCCATTAATGTCCCACTGCTGGGCATAAGCCTCCTGACTCATATGAGAGAAGGTTTTACCACGCTGCTCCACTGCGGATTGGCAGGCATAGTACACAAGTGCACTCTCTATTCCTTCACTCTCATAGTCCGATGTGTCGGGAATCCTGACACGGCCGGAGAGAGATCAGGTCAAATTTTTACCAACTTCGGCCAAATATTAAGAAAATCTTAATAGAAAACTCAATATCGATTTTGAATTGGCCCGACCCGGGACTCGAACCCAGGACCTCATCTATGTAGTGGAACATGCTAACCACTACACCAATGAGGCAGTAAATCAAATCAAATCAAAATATTCTTTATTCAAGTAGGCTCAAAAAGCACTTTTGAATCGTCAGTAGTCTGTCCGTTGGTAACAAATCTACCACCGGTTGGGAAAGTTTATTCCGCTGAGAAGAAACCGGCAAGAAACTCAACGGTTACTCCTTTAAACATAGCTTTTTTGTAGGTTACAATGTGTTTAGCTTTCATATGCAACTGGAATCATGTCCAAACATCTTTGTCGCTTAAATAATCTTCCACATTATAATATGCCTTTTTTATTAGGACATTTTTAACATACTTCTTAAAACTATGTGGAGGCAAACCCAGAAGTGATTCAGGTATCTTATTAAATATGCGTATGCTCAACCCGAAAAATGACTTTTGAACCTTTTTCACTCTAAAATAT
>JACTOM010000041.1:632330-643209 GCA_015832385.1 Elymnias hypermnestra | reverse complement strand
GGCCAGGTCAAGAGTACTCTAAACCGACGAACTTGTATGAAAGGTTTAATGAGAATGAAAGAAGCGAAGGAGATATGCAAGGATCGTGGCAAGTGGAAGGATGTTGTCTCTGCCTACCCCTATGGGAATGAGGCGTGATGCTATGTATGTATGTATGCAAAAACCTCGATTAGAGAAAAAAAGAAAATGTAACAGTCAGGCGCTAATAACTTCTCGATGAATGAATGATCACGATTAATCAATTGGTAACGAAATCCTAATTTCCTTTCACGAGTTTACGCTCAAACAACCCTTATTTCAAAAATAACTCAAAAAGATTAAAGGAAATCTAATCGCATATTTGCGACTAGATTTCCTTTAATCTTACAGTATCATTGTCCTATGTTGATTTTTCAGCGGTCACCAAAATCTCTAGAACTGCTCAGAAGGACTCCAAATCCCTGCAAGTGGCCGCTTATAGGTACCGACGTGCCCGGAACCAACTTGCTGCTACTAGCCATTTATAATAACTGTCCCAACATTGGTAAACCGGTCAACAATCCGTTTTATAACCAACTGGTAAGTATATTTATTCCAAAAATATCATACAAGTTTTAACAAGGGTTTTAAAATAATACTATCAATTGATTGTACAGGTGGCAATCGACGATGCGGATGAGGGCCGCATCAGCTCCGCGGCGCGGCTCGCCTGCTGGCGGAATCGAGTACCGCTTCCCGCGCGTATGCCACACGTCACCTGCTACCCGCACAACTACTCCTACGTAATATATTCAACTACCCTCTAAATCAGAATAATAATTCATTTTTTCTTCTTTACTTAATTGCCTTCGATAGTGCCATTAAGGCACACTTTACTTCGCCAATATCACGTAGTGTGTCAAGGGCACGCTGTTTCATAACTTATATTTACGCAGATTTATAGGCAGAGACCATGTCCTTCCACTTGCTACGATCCTTGCATATCTCCTTCGCTTCTTTCATTCACATTAAACCTTTCATATAAGTTTGTCGGTTGAGAGTGCTCTTGACGTGGCCCTTATTTAAAATGTCCTGGATTTGGTTCAGGAACGTTCGCCTTGGTCTTCCCCTTCCAATATTCGCATTCACTTTTGACTCATAAATCCTTTTTGTCTGTCTCCTTTCATTCATTCATTCTCTCTACGTGCCCAAACCATCTAAGCATACCTTTCTCAATTTTCGTCACTACATCTTCTTTTATAAACAACGTTCTCTTATCTACAAAAAAAAATTGAAAAATACATATATTTAGAGGTTTAATGAACTTATATATCATTTTACAGTAGGGGGAGATCACAAACATTAAATAGCACTCAACATTCAAGAGGTGGAAAATTTTTGGGGGAAGGAAATCGTATAATTTAAAGGAGTTTTTAGGGCTACAAAGAAAAACTATTACTAAATGATCCTTCGTCCAACATAATTCCTTCATAGTGTATCCGTTTCCTTGTATGAGTGAGGGAGCCGGAATAGGGTTGCAAAGAGTTCCAGTAGTTACACTGATCCTACAAGTACTTTTAGGCAGCGAGAAAAATTTACATCAGGGAAAACTTTAGCACGTTTGTACGATTATTTCAAATTCTTACGATTACAGGAAGAAGGATACAGGCAATGTGGCCCATGGCTTCCAGATCCCGATACAGCAAGCAACATCCATATTTCTTATGCAATTATATTTCTTGTTACTATTATTAATTTCTTAAACAATATTAACAATTAAAAAGAGCATATTTATATGATTTGTTTAATCATTGTTATTTTAAACATTCAATGTCTAAAGAGAAATATAATAACGTAACACTCCACTTCGCTTGTAATTAAGATTATTAAACCCAGTCATATTTCGCGTTGGCCTAATTTGATATAAAACGTCAGCTCAGAGTTTAGAGTCACCCCCAAATATCGAACTTCAACGGCTCGAGTCATTGGCGCCCCGCTATTATATAATTATGTAGAAGTGGATTGCGTGCACGGGAAAAAGTAATAGTCATGTATTTTTTTGTATTAAATTCCAATAGATTGTCTTTGCTCCATGCAACTACTCCACCTATATCTTTCTGCTACTGCTAACAGTCGTTTCGCGTTTTTACAGATAAGAAATGTTTTAGATCGCCAGCATACGGTAAACATTTTGCGTTCTTTACTACTTCGGGCAACTCATTGACCATTACTATAAAATGCAAAGGCCCACGGTTACTGCCCTGACTTACGCCAGACGTGGTAAAATAAAGTTCGGAACGACGCCCTTTGTATTCTACATACTGTTGCCTATTTTTCATGTAGCTAGCAAAAAAATATAAGTGTGGGATGAAACCAATCATTGCTAGTTTACTAAGTTAAAAGCCTTTCGGAAATCAAAGTATGCAAGAAGATTACTGGGGGCTACTGGCCGAAAACCGTGTTGATATATATATATATATATATATATATATGTGTGTGCGTGTGTGTGTAGAACATTACTGTAGACTATTATTTTTTATTTTAACTGAATACAATCTTCTTCATAGTGAGTGTCTTTCATATATTTTGTATATGTCTATATAATAAATTGATCTAAATACATAGCAATTTAATCATGGCATAAAATACCAGTTATTGGAACTATAACAACGTTAGAGTGACAGTTATAGAAAAATAGCAATAACTCCTAACTAGATAACTGTATTAGGTATTTGTGTAGCACACATCCGCCACAAATACTAGGCAAATATGTACTGATCAAAAAATCGTTGAAACGATCAATGCCAATCGTCACGTACAAACGAAGCGTTGTTTTATCGACGATTTTTATAAAAAAAAATAATGGTTATCCCTTACTACAAACTCGTATCTACAATCAACCATGGATTTATAGTCAAGCGCCAAATAAATCACACAATAAACAGGTTAGGGTAAAGTTAAATAAAAAAACATTGTGTAAATTTTTATCTGTTTTATTTAATATAATTATTTTTTGGTTCGGAAACGCAGTTTAATACTGATCGTAGTATGTTAACAAATCACAATGCTGTTATATTCTCAACATTTCCTTTCGTAATCCACTTACATCCTAATAAGTTAAACAAACGTTACATCATAATATCAAGAACATTTAGAATTACTAACATCTACTGTTAAAATTACTTTGGAATGCTTTCATTACTTTTGGTGGGTAGTTAAATTAAGATATGGATCGTACACACGAAGCTAAGTAACATGCCTTAAAATAAAATTACCGTAAAAATCGACTAGACACAAAGCATACTAAACAAAGGTTATTGTGGAAATAACAGACGTATTTATCCTGCTCATCAAGAAAAAGGCTAGAGGAAGAAATCCCCATCGGAACGAAAAACAGCAAAATATAGGTAACACCACGGCACGGCAAAACGGTCTTAGTCTGAACTAATAATCTAATGAGAGCGTAACAAAAAACCGCCCTTTATACAAAATTATAAATATGGTAAATAAATTAAATTCTTTGATTGAAATTGTATCTAACTACTGCCCCCAATGAGTTGGGAGATCTGTTGAGATACTGGTACTGTAATCAAATAAATAATGTGAAATGGGGCAACGCGACGTCTTTAATATTTATGTCAATGATTTGATCGAGGAGCTGAGAACTACAAAAGTCGGATGCCATATCGGCAACACGTGCTTTAATAGTTTGAGCTATGCTAATGACGTGGTAGTACTCAGCCCCTCCGTCAAAGGGCTGAGAAAACTAATTTCAGTCTGTGAGAGTTATGCTATTACTCATGGACTGAAATATAATGTAAAAAAATCAGAAATGGTGGTATTCGGGCAGGTAAAGGACCGGAGAGGGCATCAGAGGTAATTTTAAATGACACAGCAGTTCGGA
Organism: Elymnias hypermnestra; assembly: GCA_015832385.1. Classification (NCBI taxonomy): domain Eukaryota; kingdom Metazoa; phylum Arthropoda; class Insecta; order Lepidoptera; family Nymphalidae; genus Elymnias; species Elymnias hypermnestra. The sequence goes on along the minus strand of JACTOM010000041.1, from coordinate 639,347 downwards.
TTGTAACCAAATTCAAGTACCTAGGCCATATTCTTACTGAATGCTTACAGGATAATTGCGAATAGGAAGGAGAGCACTCTCGGTCAGGTGTAATATGCTAGCGCGAAGATTCGGTAAATGTAGCAAAGCCGTAAACAAGACATTATTCACCGGGTATTGCCAGTACTTTTATACCTGTCAACTTTGGACAAATTTTCTCAGAAAATCCTACACGGCAATACGCTTGCAATATAATGACGCATTTCTCATCTTGATGGGTTTGCCCAGATATTGCAGCGCGTCTGGCATGTTTGCTGAATCGGGAGTGCCCGAATTCTATATTATGGGGATACCTAGCCCTATATTCACATATTGTCTGTCCATTCATCTAATGAGCAACAGAAAATGATGAGAAGGGACAACCACCAGTTGTATTTAAGACGTCTCTATATTTATAGTATTTTCACAATTTTAATTTATTTGATTGACGTGATTGTTTTTTAATTTATTTTAGTTTCATTTAATTTAAGTTAATTTATTTAATTGTATTTAATTTAGTTTAGTTTAATTTCTTTTCTGTATTATATTCTATTTGTTACTAACATACTTTTTCAACTAACATAATTGTCAATAACATTTTACCAGAAAAGAAATTAAATTCAAAGAAATTATAAATACGTTACGCTCGCATTTCTCTTCTTTTTTTGTTCGGAGTGTCCTTAGTTGTTAGACCTACAGGCCTATTAGGCAAGATGACATTCTAAGTACGCTAACGTTACGTCGAACGACTAGAACGCAATTTGATCATGTGATCACGCGATATATCGATTCCCATGTATTTTTAAGCGTTCTAGCGTTAAAGTACTTAGAATGACATCTTGTTTACAGGTCTTAGTTTTTATCTCTCTTAAGGAGTCTCGCCACTTATTTATTTGAAGGCGAGGTAGTCGTATTGGAAACGCTGCTCCTAAGTCCTATTGGAGAACATTATCGCTCTATAAACAACGTTTAGTTATGTTTGTGTGTAGCGATTTTTAACATCTATCAATAAAGAGAGCGGTAAAGATCGAATTTAAATGACGTAAAAAGAAAGTTATCATATCACAATAAATTTATCACGAAGAAATTAAAAACAAATTATTTTTAGACACCAATTAATAAATAATTAAATCTTTTTTTATACACTACCATAACGAAATCAAGTTTGAATATGACTGATATTTTTATAACTAATAATTTCATCAAAACGCAATTATTTTGTTTATAAATATTGAATACTGAAGGAAGGTTAATTATAATATGATAAAAACGACATACAAGACATAAAACTGATCAATCACCTATGATTCAATTTCAAATAAAATCTTTCTTATCTAACCTTACTATTAAAGATTCCTCAACTAATTTAATTTTATTCAAAAATAGATTGGAATTTTTGTATCATACTACATAATTGTATGTGTTAAAGTTGATGTCCGAAATCACTTCGTACTTAAGCATAAAATTACCACTTTTATTTCTTTTAATTACGCATAATACCATAGACAAGTAAAACCCCACAACTGCTGAAACTCGAAACCAAAATTGAAAAAGCATTAACGAAATCATTTACTGTTAAAGTAGTAAAGTATGTCTTGTGTGGTCATCGGGCCACTATTTTATTTTGTATTTCTATCTCTAAAACTGTATGGTACCACATTTTATACCTTTTTTTCCAATGACATGTCATCGATAGCCAATATCTTTTCCCGCCAAAAGCTAAATGAGCTGGTGGCGCCCTCCTGTGCCAATTGATACAATTCCAGACTTGCGTATTATTTTATTTATTCATACTTTATAATTTATGGTCGTATTACTGTTATTATAAAATGGATGTCACCATAAAAATTAATTTTAATTAAGGGACAAGATGACACTGTTGAGTAAAACTGTGTTAAAATATAAAACAACAAATTATATACTTTTGGAATATGCTGAATTCCTCCTCATTTTGATAACTATGTCATAATAAATGAAGATTATTTCACTTTAAAAAATACAACCGTACTGCCTCCATATTGAATTTAAAAAAAAACATTATAGCAAAGGTTTCCACAATAACTGCCAAAACAACAAGCAAAAATTAAAATTGTCGATAGAATAGAGGAACTTAAATGAACCCTAAAAGTCGTTTAAAAACAAGGCAATCAGTATAAAATTTATTTCAAATAACAAAATATATTTTTTTAATCATTATCATCTATTATGTAGTAGTAGTAGGTAATAAAACATAAGGTAGTTTTACGACCTTTTTAAGCAGTCAAATAATTTCGAACATCAACTTAAACTTGTCAATGAATATGGAATAACATCGATTATCATTTAATATTAAAATATTATCTGTGAGCCCCAAATTGGCGACATCCGCTATTTTGTCCCATCAAAAATATTTTTGTAACTTCTAATTTTAGTATTTCTTATATTGTATTAATTAAATTATTAGCTCTTCAATGTGGCTCGATCAAAACTACGAACTATGAGCTAGCGGTCCCCGAATTCACATCGGCAAACATCTTTGTAAACAGGCATCTGACTTTAAAATGTTCACAATATTATTTATATAAATACTGAAATACCTAGTTTTAGCTGGTAATTAATTATACGACAATACGTTACTGAGGATTTATTAAACTTTAAAAACTATATTTTAAAAACTTTTATGAATTATATGCATATAGGAAAATTGCATATAAGTTGTCGAGGTTTTAATCGACAGACTTTATGAATGTAAGATGCTAATTTAGTGCGTCCAGATATCATTAATATTTTAAAGTAAATCATAACTTACTTTAAAATATTTATTACGCACCTAGGAAGAAAAATAGGGCATTCTCGCCCTGTAAATCGCAGGTGAGGTTGCCCTATTTTGTTCCCGTGGTTACATTATATTTTTCAAACTATGATGAAAAGTTCAACCTGTTTTCACTTTACAATTTTCAAACTGTAATGAAAAATTTAACTATCTTCACGTGTTTCCAGCTGCCTTTGACAAGTCAACAAGTCTTTGCTAAGTTACCGGGAGGGAGGGAAAATGAGATTGGCTTTCCGGGATTGATCTAACCGGAAGAGTTTGAGGCTATTTCGTCCCGCATAGAAGGGCCGAAAAGCGACCTTTGCATACAGATGACAAAAATGGGAAAAGAGCCTTTTATCAATTATATGAATATTGCAAATTTAGTTTAAATATAGAATTACTCCAAAAAATATACCAACATCTCTTTTTCGACAGAATTCATTAAATTTGAAATTCAGTGAATTCAGAAGAATTATAATTGAATCTAAAAATTGTTATGAATTATGGTTATATTTGATTTTATAGATGTAATTTTGAATGTATATTTATAAGCCCACAACAGAGCTGAAGTGTAACTCTTAAATATAGAATTAAAGAAATATTGTTTACTGTATATGACTGAACTCGTACTCGACAGCTGGAACGACTTTGATGAACTTTTACTAATACACCCCGTATTGAAGTAGATTGAAGAATGATTTAAAATAGAATAGGCATTTAAACTATTTTATTCTAAAAATCTAGTTAAATATTTAGTGTGCCTTTTACTTTGAAAAATAGGCTATTGTAATTCCAACGCGCTGAATGTGGGGATCACTAGCTTTATCTCTACTATTAATTATAGAAAGATTTAAATTCTCGAATGTCTACCTAACTACGATTTGTAAAAACGTGAATTCGATTTCGACTTTCTCGTTATTTCCTTGTATTCATTTCCCAATTTGGCACCGTTTATCCTATATTACCACTAGAGACATCTACACGTTAAATTCATTGAACAGGATCTGTTAGTAGAAAAATAAATTTTGCGAACTCTCTACGGAAATCTGAGATTAACTATTCGTATTTTTATTGCCATCTCATGAAATATCGGAGATTTATATGGACAAAGGGAGATTTTTAAGTTGAGGGAACTCAAATTAAATTAAATTAATAATCACAATGTTACAGTGGATAAAAACTTTGTAGTATTTAATAAGCAACTTTACACTCAACGTGTAAAGTTGCTTATTAAATATAATGATAATATCATGTAAAGAAAAGAAGTATCGCGGTAAGGTCATGTAGAAAAGACTTACTAAAACTTTCAATCCTATTTCCTTTATCATCTCATTAAGTTAAGATAAATGATTATTGTACGTATAAGCCTGAGGTGAAAATATCAGGATTGACTAAAACCTTTGTCAATTATTTTTTCTGTTGACCAAATAGGCTCAAATAATAACTCCTCATCTTTCGATTTTAATCAAACACTGGAATAACCCAGTAAAATAGTACGAGTGATTAACAAAGACTTTCTTTGTTAATTGGTTTCTATCAACTTGTTTTATTAAAATCTTTTCGTCTTAATCTAACTAGTTGCGAAAATCAGTGGTTAAGGTAAAAAACAAATTAAAATAATTACCTACTACTTAAAAATCTCCTATTCCTTCCAAGAACACATAAATCATCTAATCTATGATTCATCAAAATTATAACGAAATTTTGCTAGCGATTCTTAAACAAAATCTACACTAGCGAAATTTTAACATTTCTGAACCTTTACAATAAACAATCCCATTTTACATTAACCCCTATACATAACCATATCAGATACGAAACAAGGAATAAATATTCTTAAAACAAACGAAATAAAAAATAATTCCTTTGGTAAAATTGTGTGTAAACTTAATAGTGTAAAAATAAATATAAATAAAATACACCACGTGCAAAAATAATGTCTCAATGTCATTTATATATGGAATGTCATTTCTTATATCTACCCTAATAAAATGATTAAATTCGGTTAAAATTCTAAAAAAAATGAAATGGAAAGTGCATCTTATAAACTGACCAAAAACGTGAAATCTTTTTCAACACAGAAAAAATGTAAAAATACCCTCGGATCGCAAAAGATAATATATGTCTAATTCAAATAAGAGAGCTCTGAATAAAATCGTTTATAAACAGGTAGAGATAAGCTATCTCCAATCTCTTTATAATCGCCATAATTGAAGAGGAGACTGTCCAATTTCGAGGGTCTTTGTACTAAAGTGCGGAATATATTAACTGATAAATTTCATCAATTAGTACAAAACATTTTGAAAATACCTTTTATATGTTACACAACTTGTATATAAATAAGACCAGAGCTCCGTATACATTTGAAATGTATATTTTGAGATCTCCTAGAAAAACGAAATAACTGTTTTATAATATTTTATACATCGACAGAAAACTTTAAAAAATAATACACTGAAAAGTAAAACTTCCTTGCTTAAAAAAATGTAAAGGAACGAAGTTCTTATCGTTATATACATATATATATATATATATATATACATATGTGTACAAATATATTTTGTCAGCGCGACGTGCCAAAACTACAAGTCATACAATTGATTATAGGAACCTTATTAGTCACCCCCTTTCTGAAATCGTCAGAAGATTCAATCATCATAATATACATTTTTATGGAAAAGCAATAACATAGAATTCACGTCTACAAATATATGTTCACTCTCTCCTCCTTCCATGTTCCTCTCTTAGTCTCTATATACCTCTCTACCAATATTACATCAATGACTGTAACATAATATAGCAAAAGTGTCGCTCTTTTCATCAAATGCGCCTGTCACGCGATAAAGAACTTCGTTCCAAAAAGCTTAGCTTTATTCATACCAATAAGTGATATAAAGCTTGTATTGATAGAGAGCACAGCGAAAGAATTTCGAAAAAAAAATTGTTCGTGATGTTTATTTATTTTTTATGATTATTGTGTAATTTACATAAAACCTTCTAGTTGTAATGTAAATTACACTAATCGACGTTGAATTATATCAACGTACCGCTAGACAGTCATTCCTCTTCGGACTCAGTGTCGGAATCTGGAATCGTGTTGAACCAATTCTCCCAGTTCGATGGATTGTCCATTGTATTGCGTCTATGAACAAATCAAATCATTTGTTTGATAATTACACAATTAAATAAATTTGTGCGCTGTTCCAGCCGCACCTTCTTCCGCCGTGTTTCTGATTGCGATACGTACCCGTGCCCGGTTACAAGCTGTGGAAGCGTGGCGAGAGGAGATGCGGTCGACTGCCATATATGTGCATATGGGCGCAATACATTTTAGAAACGTTAAGTTTAATATTTTATTTGGATAATAACGCCATCTATTGCGAAGAGTTGATAAATGCTCACAATTAGTTAAGTTTAATATTTTGTTTTAGATAATAACGCCATCTATTGGCAACAGTTGGTAAATGTTCACAATTATGATATCGTTTGAATAATTAAATTTATAGTAGAAGTGGTTAAAACAATGAGATTAATTTTAAAAAATACTTTTGTATTTATAATAAACTCTGTAAACTTTCCGTTTTGTTTTATGTAACTTATATTGTTTTTATGTAATTAGGTGGTTTGTTTCTTTATGCAATTTGTGTTATATAAAATGTTAATTGTGATTTAAAATTCACTAAAACAATTACTTTAAATATTAAGATATGTTTCAAGAATTATTGTGCAGTAATTTTATTTCTATGCGATAAAAAGATATTGTATTTGTTCCAACGTGACAAATCGTTCATATAAAAAGCGGGGTACTTTGTAAAGAGGGATTATTCTATATCAGTGCTTGTGAAATAAACATTAAGCAAATTCTACTGAGTTTTCTTGTGATGGATTCTGAACGCGGTTACTCTGGTGGATCACCGCCAGAACGCAATAACCAAGGCGAGTCGCCGACAGCAGCGGTGGGATCACAGCCCCTAGACTCTTCAAGATCTTCTGATGGGACGACTTTCACTATGGAACAAGTAATGGGTCTCCTAACTTCCATAACGAAGACTGCCGCAACAAGCGCCGCGAAAGCAGCGTTGTCTACAGAGAGTGCACCGTTGCGGCGACACCATGACTTTTACCTACCGCCATTCAACCCTGATGAGAGATCACATGATATCAGGGATTGGTGTGCTAATGTGGATGAGACTATTACGAAATTA
>JACTOM010000041.1:548638-629109 GCA_015832385.1 Elymnias hypermnestra | reverse complement strand
CATTTTAAAAACGTTACGTTTAATATTTTATTTGGATAATAACGCCATCTATTGCGAAGAGTTGATAAATGCTCACAATTAGTTAAGTTTAATGTTTTGTTTTAGATAATAACGCCATCTATTGGCAACAGTTGGTAAATGTTCACAATTATGATATCGTTTGAATAATTAAATTTATAGTAGAAGTGGTTAAAACAATGAGATTAATTTTAAAAAATACTTTTGTATTTATAATAAACTCTGTAAACTTTCCGTTTTGTTTTATGTAACTTATATTGTTTTTATGTAATTAGGTGGTTTGTTTCTTTATGCAATTTGTGTTATATAAAATGTTAATTGTGATTTAAAATTCACTAAAACAATTACTTTAAATATTAAGATATGTTTCAAGAATTATTGTGCAGTAATTTTATTTCTATGCGATAAAAAGATATTGTATTTGTTCCAACGTGACAAATCGTTCATATAAAAAGCGGGGTACTTTGTAAAGAGGGATTATTCTATATCAGTGCTTGTGAAATAAACATTAAGCAAATTCTACTGAGTTTTCTTGTGATGGATTCTGAACGCGGTTACTCTGGTGGATCACCGCCAGAACGCAATAACCAAGGCGAGTCGCCGACATGCACTGTTCTAGCTGCACCTCCTCCCGCCCTGCTTCCGATTACTGGCTGTTATTGGCTGTGCCAGCGTGATCGTGGTTAGGGAAGATGCGTTCGACTGCCATATATAGGCACTGTTTCAATCGCACCTACTCTCGCCCTGCTTCCGATTGCAATTCGTACCCCTGCCCAGTTACAAGCTTTGGCAGCGTGGCGAGGAGAGGTGTGGACGACTGTCATATATGTGCATTGTTTCAACCGCACCTCCTCCCGCCCTGCTTCCGATTGCGATATGTACCCGTGCCCAGTTACAAGCTTTGGCGGCGTGGCGAGGGGAGGTGTGGTCGACTGCCATACATGTGTAATGTTTCAACCACAACTCCTCCCGCCGTGCTTCCGATTGCGATACTCACCCGTGTCTGGTGACGGGCTGTGGCAGCGTAGCCGTGGCGGGGGGAGGCGCGGGGGGTGGGGGAGCCCGACGCTGCAACGTCTGCGTGCCGCCCCAGCCCGACCCCTCCGTTCCACCGCCCTCCTCCCATCTAACGGAAATGAAAATTAAAGTATTACATCTAATTCAAGTTAACAAAGCTAACAGTCTTAATTTTACCGCAGAAGTAAAAAATATCTAGTTAGGAGTTTACCGTAGCTAGGAGTTAATCAGTAATGTCAAATATTAATATTATTCCCGTCTATAACCTACTAACTAATCTGAAATAAATTTCTCCACGACTATCAGACTAATATCAGAAATGTTTTTATATTCCGCGACTATAAGCTAATCAAACCACAAATTGCTAGAATATAGAACCAATTCCTCCCAAAAAATATTATGAAGTTTCATTGTGAGTAAAAATTTTGCCGAAGAAAAATTAAAATAAGATTTGGAACAAATTCAAAAGTGTTAAAGAAAATTAATAATACGGATCTGTGCTGTCCGAAAAGCTAGACTATCCTACACCAGATGGAAATGAAATGGAAGATAAATCAGTCAATGAGATAATGAAATTTTGTGTTAGGGTAAGTAAAGTAAAATGTTTGGAAGACTGAAAGTGGTGTTAGAAGAATGAAATTTCAGTGGGATGAAATTGCTGAAATACGACAACAGTCCGAGTAATCATAGAAGCGTACTCGTACGGCGTGAAGCGGTCCGTACCCTGAGGGATTGTTGGTGGAGTGACAGTTCTCACACTCGTTCCGGTAGTCGTCAGCATCCTCGGCACGCGCGTTGCCCTCATAGCTGCACACGCAAGAAGGCTGAAGGCAAACAATACACATTCACCTTTAAACCTTACGCACCCTCACTCATTTAGAGACTAAGCACTGTCCAAATAAAAAGTTTTGTAGTTTCAATGGCCAATTGCAAGTCCTCATCAATGAGATTTGTCCTACTATTTACATTTGGTGTCCTTAACCTAGCCAACCGGAAGCGGGAGATTTGAAATTCCCCGTGTACGGCTTTTAATATAGTATCATAAGAGTTACTTTCTGAATCTATTTTGTAATCATAAAGGCATTATAAAGAAACCTTTTCCCGTTTTAAATATTTTATTGGTGAATGTGCGAATCGTTTAAAATCGTTTTGTTTGCCAGTGACGTGTTATTTTTCTCACTACAGTGAGCCATCATTGTGCGCCGGCCTATCCCCGTCCCTTAACCAATCAAATCTATTAAAATTACAAAGCCAATTTCATAGTGACTGTAGGGGCGGGACTAGGCCGGCGCACAATGATGACTCATTGCATTCTTTACGCCAATGAACTGTAGTGAGAAAAATAACATGTCACTGGCAAACTAAATACGACTAATATACGACATTCGCATTCCTATTAGAATGTTATGTTTTATTCCGTCAGTGACTGTTTCAAATTTTATATAAATGAGCTGGGATGTTTTGGTACCCCCGTTCGGATCACGCGACATTTTGTAAAGGCCGAAAAGGGTAACAATTACATGGCGACAGCACAAAAAACATAAAAACAGCAATATAACCATCAAATAAACAAGTAAGTGCGCAATTAAAACGACGAATAAAGAAATGGATTTGTACAAACTAAAATAAAGTTAGGCCATAAACAAGGATATATCTAATGCATGGCATCGGTGATGGAAACTAGCAAAAACTGCAAAAAATAAGAAAGTGTTACAAATAAGGGAACGAGAAATTAAAATAAGACAGAAGTCACATATCCGAGTGAAGGATGGGAAGCACTGAATTTACTAAAGGCAAATACATCATTGAACTAGATAAGGAAACTTTCAGTGGAAATTTTCATCACAAACGATTTTCAAAAAACACAAGAATAAAGCGAAAGAATTTTTTTATACAGTCGTATGTTTAAAGTATAATCACTAAGGTATTCAGTATAAACTTGATGTTCAAAATGTAGATCCTGACAGCATGGCCTATTTAATTCGTTACATACACAGTAGTGTGTTAAAACATGACGAAGCTGATAAAAGCTACGTGTTATTTGATGAAAATGTTACGAAAATTGACGATAATTTTAAAAAGTAGATGTTATCTAAACTAATATTATGAAGAGCAAACAATTGTGTTTTGTATGTATATTTGTAATGTAATTAGAAAGCTTGCTAGACTATATTACTTTCCGAAAAAAAATAGGAATCCCTTATAAAATGCATTAATTTAAACCAAGGTGTGAAAAAATTTGTCACAAAAAATCTGTCTGAACTGTTGATGTTAAAACAAAACAATGTTCTACAGTATTATACAACGTATTAATGTCTACGAAAAAGTCTGTGACACCATATATCCAACTACTGAAGTTATGCCACTATAACTACTTTTTTAATTTAAAAGTTAATAAAAGTGCTGACAATAATCAAACCATATTATTCATACCGCTGTATTAATCCTTATCCAAATATTTTATTTAAGACCGTTTCAATACCTGTAAATACTTTTTAAATTATTAAAATCGGGCATTCCATTCAAAAGATATAACGAATCAAAAAATGTCAATCTAAAAAAAATTCTAGCGACCCTTATAACTGGGCTTGCGACTGGTGAGTTAGCCCATATCCCAAGGATACCTACAATACCCACGGATATACCTACACATTTTAAAAGAATTCAATTTCTGTAAAAACTTCCTTTGCCTTAACTATTAATAAATCCCAGGGCCAAACTTTCAATTTAGTAGTTTCAACACTTTCGTAAAGAATGTTTTATCCATATATGGTATGTTGGTCTATCTCCAGTCGGAACTCCAGAACATGAAATTATTTTGCTGATACAAAACAAAACTACGTCAAATAGGGAAGTCCTGAGACAATAAAGTATTACAAACAAATGTCTTTTCTAACAATATAGATGAAAGTCTTTTATTTTTAACAATGTATAATAATTAAGGTAAAAAAATTACTGGACCGGTTTTAAAAAATCTTTTATTACCTTAATTTCACACATATTTTTATGATACTTAAGGCCAGAAAGATTGACAAAAGTTTTCAAAACTGTTATGTACAATATTTATTATTTTGAGCTTATTAAGATCATAGAATGTATTTATGAGTGTTCTGAAAATTAATTGAAATGTATTAAGGTGTGTTTATATATAGCTTTAGGAAACGAATAATAAAACATTTTTCTATTTTTTAAACTGTTCTTCTGATTCCCATGTATTACCTTATCCACAGTGAGAGGGAGTGTAGGATGATTGCTATGCGGCGCCTCAGACTGCGGTTTGGGCTTCGAATCTTGCTCTTCGCTGAGGGCTCGACCACGGCCGCTGCTGGACCTCACAGATAATCTAAAAAGTGTAACAAAGCGAATATTTCAAATAGATCTGCGGGTTTAATTAGTGGAATATTTAAATTTGTTTTACAAAGCTATTTATCTCACACAAAAGTAACCTCAAACCCGTGACGCGTTTCATAGAAATTTGACGGAAAGGTAAACTGTATGTATTTTGAGATGCCTAAACGTTTTTTTGGACATATGTATCCCTTCGTATAAGGAGTCAAGTAGGGAGAGGCCGTCGATGTATATTAAAAAAAAACTCCACTTCGCCGTAGAAATGCAGCAGTTAAAATTTGGCTCCCAAATATTAATATAGCGCTCATTACAAATTTCCATAAGAATGACATGGGAAAGTTCATTTTTGAGTCTTCTGATGTCTTGCATGATCTTAGCATATTTTTGTAGAGAATTAAACGCTTTACAAAAAAGGTAATAACAAGGACAGCTCTGTGGCTTACGCGGTTTAAAAAATTCGCCATCTTTCGGACGTTGAAACTGCTATCTCAATTATTTTCACAACATTATGTCATATGGTATTTTACTTTAAGGCAATGCCGTTGATATAGATACAATATTTTTTACTGCAGAAAATGAGCTGTTCGTGCGATTTATAATATGGCTCCAAGAGCGACGTTAAGAAACAAATAATAGATCACATGAGCAGCCTTATTTAGGACGCGTATCTTTCTCTTGTACTCATATAATAAATCAGAGGGGTAAAAAAAATGACACTTCACCACATATACATATTGGATAACTCGTTGTACTTCCATAAAAAAAACTGACTCTTTTACGTAAAAAAGTGAATGCACCACATATGCACCACATATAACTTAAGAAATAACAATAAAATTGCTCTAAATTTTAGTAGGCTGCATGAAATTGACAATTCAGGCAAGGGCAACTGTATAGGTTTCTATAACTCCCAGAAGAAGTTAGAAAGACGTTTCTTAATAAATTTAAATCTTTTATTAAAAGATAAGTGATTGAGAAATCATTCTATAATTTGTAGGACTAATTAGAAGATGATAAAAAAGCGTGGAAGTAAATTGAAATTGAAATCGATATAGAATAAACTAAATATATGTATATTGTAAAGATGATGAAAAATAAAGTACGCCCGAGTGAGTTTGTTGTGGGCTCTTCTCAGAACAGGGCGCGAAGGAACCCTCGTAACTTTAGATTGTAAGTCGTACTTTAATATCACCATCAGGCGTAAAATGAAATTATATATTAAAAAAAACGATATTTGACGATTCAAAAGTGCTACATGAATAAAGGTATTTTGAATTTTAATTGAATTTAAACATACGAATTTTTATATATATATATATATATATATATATATATATATATATATATATATATATCATTATCTCCATTCAACGTCACTTGTAAAGACGCCACCAGCATGTCGGTGACGGTAACGCGAATTCGTTTTAACTCCCTACCAAAAAGTGCTCAATGCGGCTAAAGAGTTTTCACTTCAAAATTTATAATGTATACTAGCTGACTCAGCAAACGTTGTTTAACCATATAATAACTATTATCACAATTTAAAAAATATGGGTAGGTGATAGAAAGGTGAAAACTTAGGGTTGTATTTATTTTGATATCATAAAAAAATAAACAAAATTTAGGGGTGGATCACCCTTAAAATTTAGGGAGATGAAAAATAGATGTTGTCCTATTCTCCACTCTAGCCGATATGCACGCTAAGATTCACGAAAATCGGTCGACTATTTTCGGAGACTTCTAAAGTCGTGACACGAGAATTTTATATATTACTAAAAGATCTGGCCACTCGTTGCTGTCGCTAAGGATTTTATTTAAGGTTTTAATTGACAAATAATTTGCAATAAAATAATATTGCGACTATAAATTAATATGTAAGCTATCCTATCTTTGAAGTTGGATCAAACTGCAAACGATGTGCAAATTTTATTAAAATCGGTTAAGCAGTTTAGGAGTCTATCACGGACAAACAACGTGACACGTAATTTATATATGTCGGAGAGCAGTAGTCTGTGGAGCGCTGGTGCTATCGATCTATGGGCGTGGGACAGAGTCAATGGTGACAATCCTGCGAGCGTCTCTCGACAGTTCTCAAGTGGCGGTCTGCCGGAGCAGTCAATTATTCAAACTGTCGTTTTCCTAGCTATTATTTTTAACGAGTTTGTGTAAATTGATATCGGAAACAATAAGTGATTGAAAATTATATTCCGAGTTAATTAATAAAGTGTTTGATTGCCCCAACATTACCCACGAACGCCCACAGTATAAGAAATTAAATTATGGATGCCATTAATGACGATGTCGGTGGAGAACCCTACGCTCCTATGCTTTATGCTCTTCCTTCTCTCTTATTCTTCGACATATATAATAAGATTTACCCGTCGTCGTGCTCCGGTGGCCTCGCGTCGGGCGCGGAGGCGATGTTGAGGTTGCGCGGCACGCTGCGGCCGGTGTGCGCGCGCTCGATGCGTTCCACACGCTCGGCGGGCCGGTGGAACGAGCGCCGCACCTCGCCCTGCAGCGCACGGTCGGCTCGCGTGAACCCCTGCCCCATACCCTCCAGCGCAGTCGTCTCCACCGCGGTCGAGATACGAGGGATCGTCCTGTGCCTGCAACACACACACTCAGTCTGGGTTTGTCCTAAGTTTGACTCACAAAATGGCCTGGCTTTGTGACGTGAATACCCGTTCAACTTCATACGCCTTGACGACCCATGCACATAGCTCTGCGTTCTTTAAACACATTTTTGAATATTCTTTTGAATCGTCAGTAGTCTGTCCGGTAATACATCTACCACCGGTTCTAAACGTTGATTCCGCTTAGAAGAAACCGACAAGAAATTCAACGGTTATTCCCTTTAATTTAGTTTTTTTAGGTTACAAAGTGTATAGTTTTCATGTGCATTTTCATAACAGTATACCGTAACACATTGCTATGAAAAATGCCACTCTTTTTAAACACATTTTTAAATAGTCCAACGTCTTTTGTAGTCAGACTCAAATTGAATTTCAAATATAAGTTACAGTTAATGAACAATCAAAAACATACATAAATGTACAGTAAATAACTTTATCCAAATTAAAATATTTGTATTGTATTTGTAAGCGACTTTAGAAAATTGCCAAAGATTTAGAATTCCGAATCCAAGAGGGATACAAGTTCCTTAGCTCAACTTCATTAACTGTGTAGGAGTTTATTTATTTATTTATCTATTAAAGGTTCACCAACAAACCGTTACATTCTAATATGCAAAAAATATATAAGCTAGGACTTATTTTCTATGTAAATGTAGCAATTTACTTAAAGGTAAACACCACGTATATGAACTTGATAGAAATACTCCAGAAATATCTACTTACACATTTAACATAACTTTTTTAAAGACTCACGAACTCTACTGTGATATATGCCAAGTGTATCGAAGTGTAAATCTATATTACTACTACAGCTATTTATAACTTTACAAAATCTAGCATAAGGAGAATTAGCGCCGAAGACGGTTTTACGAAATGGGGGACAAAGTGGAGTGATTGGTGTGCGAGGAATTCTACTTGGTACGCGAAATCGAAATGGGTTCAGTGATTTTGGACTGTCCATTTTGTTATAAAAATTTTTGAATACAAATATTGTGTCGCTAATTAATCTATGTTTCTCCAGAGAATCCATTTTAAAATATTATTATCTACTGTTATAAGACCGATACCGATACCTTCGTTAAATATTAAATGCCACAGAAACCTTTTTTGAATTCGCTCTAAACGCAACGAATGGACAGCATAATGCGGTTGCGATAATATTTACATGATACACAAGATGATACATGAGGCAATAATAAAAATGTGACTAACAGAGCAGTGTGCGTAGCGTAGAAGCCGGGCACGTTGTGCGGACGTTCGTGGTCGTCACGCGGTACGCTGAGCCGCCCGCTGATGGCGCCCAGCGACCCCGTCAGACGCGCGCCGCCCGCTCCGCCCACTGACACACACACGACATAGAAACATTTTCGTTATAAACATTTATAGGCTCCGTATCCACTGAATCGTCGTGAGAAATAAATAGACTGTTTATAATACAGAAATTAAAAATGCGTGCGTACACAGTACTATATCAGGAGTGAAACTTCTTTGGCAAACTAATTTTTAAGTCTTGTTTATATTTATACAAATTTAAAACTTTACATTTCCGAAATTTAGATGGAAGGGATATGATATGTTAGTAATTGAATTAATTTAAGTGTCAAATATTTTATTGTAATCTCAAATGACAAATTGTAAATAAAAATGTCACGTGTTTTGTGTCAATATTAGAAATTATTAATTAAATTTTGTTTTTGAATTTAAATTTATGTTATGTTTTATGATAAATAGTATATTAAATTATTGAATCATGAACAGAAAATAATAATTTGTAAATATTAAAACTACCTAACCTTCAAACGAATCAGCATAAAAAATGTTTCATCCGTAAACATTTTACCCTCATGCGCCTTCAAAAATGTCTTAGAAGTATGTTTCTTATAAGACCTAATCAGTCCCGTGGAGCAGTTTTTAAGGAAAACAATCTCCTCACTGTATATACCAAGAATGGACTTTTGTAAATAAAGATATTATGGCGGATTTTGAAATATTTGGCGGCCTCGCTGGCGCAGTGGTGCGAGTATTCGCTTTGCTAGCGGAGGTCCCGGGTTCGATCCCCGGTAGGACGAATTTAGGAAATTGTATTTTCTAATTTGTCTGAGTCTGGACTGGTGGGAGGCTTCGGCCGTGGCTAGTTACCACCCTACCAGCAAAAACGTACCGCCAAACAAAGAAATTTGTGTTCCGGTACGATGCTGTGTAGAAACCGTAAGGGGTATATCGCCTCTTAACAGATTAGCGCGCTTCCATCTTAGACTGTATCATCACTTACCATCAGCTGAGATCACAGTCAAGCGCTGATCTGTCAGCAATATAAAAAAAATATATATATATACGAAGATTTAGCCCATTATCACATTGCCGAAGAGAAACGCAGGCATCTCTGTACGAGTATACCCAGGCATCGTCTAACAGAAAGCTCCAAGTCGCCCAAATGTATATTTACAAAAAAATTTTATCGTCTTTAAAGTAAACGTAAAAATAATCACATTTAAAAATGTCTTTCGATTGTTGTGTGACAAAACTATTTAATTTCATGTCCGAATTTTTTTTTTAATTAAACAGATCGAAGCTTTAAAAACTTAATTTGTAATAATTACCCCATAATCTATTACATAATACCTAATAATTATTATTAAAATTGACATATAATAATTTTAAATCTATTAAATCCATACAAATATTTGCATACTGTAATTACAGTAGGATATGATGTTTCAAATACAATTATTCCACCTATGTAAATGACCCATATTCGCAAATAAAGATCATTTCATTTCATTTGAATCGTATATTAACCGGGTTTTTTTTATGAAGATCAAAACAATATACTTTTATTTACTGAAAAACATACTTGGCTGTAATTTTACCTAACGACAAGTTATAATACAGTCTAACACGGTAGCGCGCTCAACTCTTAAGGTGCAATTTACCTTTAATGGTTTCTATAACAATTTAGACGCTACAAATTCTCTGCCTAGACTTATAAATAAGCTTACAAGCAGGCTGTCCATTAAACCAATGAAGCAGCATTTCTTACATATTTACTACATGTTACTTACTATTCGGCGCCAGAGGATGAGGTATGATGGCCGCCTCCCTCATTTCGGTGGGATGCACGGACTGCAGCAGAGGTGCGTTGTAACAGTTCTGAGTGTTCGCGATCTGCTGACACAAAAACACGTGGCGTTTTTATTTACAAATCATCATTTGAGGTTTCAATACATTATTTGTATTAATTTTAGACACTTTTAATATTTGATTGATAATTAAATTTCTAACATATCCTACTTTTTTCCTCCGTCCTAAGATTCGGAAATCTAGAGGTTTAGATTTGTATAAATATAAACAAGACTTAAATATTTGTTCGCCAAAGAAGTTTCACTTCTGACATGTGTACTCTAACTGTACGCACGCGCTTTTAATTTTTATTGCTGAGAGAGAGATTACAGAGTAACATATCCCTGTAATTTCACCAGATGATAAGAATCTCGTAGTGAAATTTTTTTTAGCATTGTTGTGATTTAAAAGTCGGTGAAAAAGCGACAGTAAAAAGAGACACACAAATTGATAAGATTCAACGTGTGAGAGAGTGAGATATAAGCATTATACAGTGTTTCTCATGATCGTGTTAACAAAGGCATTGTGGGAGTTCAAATTAAATGATTAGTAAAACCTACAATTATCCTGTTGCCGAAATTTTACCTTCGCCTCATTATGTTGAAGTCATAATTTTTGTAGGTTTCACTTTTACCACGTCTGAATTGCACAAAAGATTTTTTCCATGTCTTAACTGGTGAGGAGGTAAAAAAGCCACAGCCACAGAAGCTTCTCACCAGCCTAAACTCAGACCAATTACGAAATACAATTTTTTAATATCCCATGTCGAGAATCTCACCCAGGTCCTCCTTTTTTAGTGCTGACAAGTTAGGACTTGCCTGTGATCTCATCTGATGGTACATGATGATATAGTCTAGAATGGAAGCGCGCTAATCTGGTAAGAGGCAATTTACCTCTGGTTTCTACAGAGATTCATGCAAGTATAAAAATCGCTTTTCTTGAACGACTAAAGTCTCCCACCAGACCAAACTCAAATTAGAAAATGCAATTTCCTAAATTCGTACTAATTTTTTTTTTTTTAATGCAATTCTACCTTGACCTTGAAGTATGGTCGGATATAATATAAATGAAAGAATTTATTTCTTCTTAATCCTTAATTTTTTCATTACGTTAACTCAGCGGTTTATGGCATCAGATAGCGCTAACCTGTGCAATTGGGCGTGGCAGGTTGACGTATGCGTGCGAAGCGCAAATATCGTCACGTGGCTCGACCGCAGCCGCGTAAGTGCGGTGAAACGACGTCTCGTTGCTTACTCTGAAGATAAAAACAATAAAATATAAACCTTCACAATGTTCTAAGATTCTAATCCAAAAAATCTACTACCTAAACCTTCTCGGGCCTCGTGTGGTATTAATCACTCGGACAGTAACGTTCCCGTGTGAAGATTGAAATGAAGGAATATAACACAGAAGATAACATTTCGAGGTTTCCGGACGCAAACATACGACAGTTGAATTTTTATATGCAAAGATATACATTTGTTGATATGATTAAACGTGATCGTTTTGTTTCTATGCATATAGCCCATTCTTTTGAATTTAACACTTTGCACTACTTAATTATTTTAAGAATTTTCCAGCAATATAAAACTATATAAAATTCCATTCAAGTTAAGAATTAAATTATAGTTTATAACGTCAGATCGCTTATAACCATCAAATGACAGGGTCCAGGCCTCTATATAAAATAATATCTAAACGTCTATAACTACATCGGATATAGCGACGTCTCGCTTAGAACGGCGGAACTTTATTGATGTTCATCGACTATCAAGACCAGTCGTTTATTAGTTCCTGGAAAAAAGAAAAACAGGTTAAAAAACTGACTAAAATGACCAACTACTTTATAAACTGAGTCTAGTCTACGTACTGTACTGAAATGACTGTGTGAATAAACTTTTTTCCACATTTTATTTGAAAAAAAAAACAAGCCTCTCAGTATAACCTATAGCCATGCAATAAACACATAAATACGTCTACTAATATAGCTACTTGTGTGTATTGCTTATAACAACTATATGATATAACGTCCGAAATATAAGGTACCTTTAATGTGAAAAAATACATTTAACAATGTTTATTATTCCTGAATAATAGTTTATTATCGTATCAAGTCATCATTTACGAAGGAGGGCAAAGGATTAAACAAAAAAAATTACAAATCTTCAAGTGTGCAAAAGCCAAGAATTAACTCTTAATCTCTAGGATAATTAATGATCGGAGTAGGTAGAGTTATATAAGGATCATTGACCTAAAACATTAATGTTAATATGGATATTCCACGCGATTCCAACGAATACTCCGGGATTCGATTATTATAATTACATATTTTTATTAATAAGCATAAAAAATGGTATTAAGCCGATAAGCGCGACGTTGTAATATTTACATTAACAACACGTTACTAAAGTATTTGCAAAACGTTGCAGTTTTGTAGATACTTATCGTGATATCGCTGTATAACGCGCTTTTGCACACACGTACAGATAGAGTCACAGGTGAGAGTAGAGAACCTGGAGGCCCCAATGACCACGAAAAATACTATTGTCTTTTTTTTGTTTAAACGAGTTGGTAATTTGTACATTATTTTCATTTCTCTTTTACCTTGTTTCTGTTCTATGTTTCCTGTGTGGTGTACAATAAAGTATTTTCTATCTATCTATCTATCTAATTTCAATTAAGATTTTATTTTACTTAAATACAAATAATTTGTTCTTTTCAATCATGTTTCGATTTTTGAGACACAAGTAATTTGTATGGTATGTTCTTTTACAACTTCAGAATGAAAATGTAAAATGTTTGTTGATTCTTGTATAAATATAAGAAATTGCTACATTACAAATTTAATGAATCAAGTTTCTATCTATTTATTGTGATATCTTTTAAACCATCCTTATATGTATGGGAGGTATATACTTTTTTTCTCTGCAAAAAAAACTATTTAAGCCTTAGTGATCAATCTAAAATCTAGGGTGTGATTAGCTTTTTCATTACTTATCTACTTAAAAAACAAATCGTGAGATTTAGGGATAATCCGTATTATTCTATTATTTGGCAAGTACATAAAATAGCTCCACCAACTCAGATCACTGAAAATAATACATGTACAAGAAAACACTTTCAAATCTTTTTTAAGTATATTGGTATGGCCTGAATAGGAAAATACGACATTTGGTAGTTTATATCGAAACTATGCATGATAATATTTGATAGGATCATATAGTTTGTATTAGCAATTCAACATGATGTTTATTACAATTACAAATGAAAATAACGAAGCGTTCTTTCTTACACGCGACATAAGTATGTTACACACTAATTTACAATAAGGAAACACTATAATTTAATAACTGAAATTTCACATACATAACTAACCTGACGGGCTCTTGGCGGCACTGCGCCATAGCCTCTTCATATGGGGGTGGAGCTTCGCCCCTCGGAAGGTAGTTGGAGGGAGGCTTCCATGCACCCAGCGCTGAAGCTTCACAACTCCCGCCCATATAGCCCATGCTGCCACTAATATACCTTATAGATAAATAGATAACACTTTTATTGTACACAAGAGTTACAAACAAAGAAAAATCGTATTCAAGTATAATACAAGAAGCTAATTTTGCTCCTACATAGGAAGCAACTTTTGAGGTTTGAGAAACAGCTCAAAAGGCTAGCCATACAATAATTTTTTTTTTTTTCAATTTGCCATGGGTATTAGGTAATAACATATTTAATGCATACTTAGGCTATCAGTAGTCCACACATTAGAAAAATATAAAGTTATGATCCCGCAGGCTCTACCGTAGTCACATCCATCCATTTTACTGACCCCTGGACTATAGTATCTTTACTTTACAGCTAACAGCTCAAAACGAAGCCAATATTACAAAATGTTGTAAATATTATGTTTCTAAAACTTTACACTGTTTGTAAACTAGGGGATGTACAGGTTCAATGTCAATCGCAAAAATGACTGGCTATTGAATGCAATTGCTCATTTCATGGTAAGAAACATCTTAGACCATGGTGTACAATGGAATACATTTCACTGTGTTTAAACCTTATTTTATAATAAGGCCCTATAAGTGTAAGAGAGCCTAGCTGTAAAAGTCTAATTGCTATAGAAAAGTAAAATATTTATTTTAACCAAGTAAGTTGGATGTATTTATTGTCAAAATGCAAACAATAGAATAATTTGACATACTAAGAATAGGTCAACACTTTGTTACAGGAAAAAACATTTCATATTAAACAATGGAAGGAAACTACAGAATCAATTTCAACATTAATTAATCTATAATGTGATTATAATGTCCTTACACTGTAATTCTTTTGACGGATGGATACTAGAGCAACTTACTTTTTTACCTTTAAACACTAACAACAAAATATGAAATCATTGTCTTCTACAATTTTAACATTAAGTTCTTAATGAAGTTAGACCAGAATAAAGATGTCCAACCATACTTACCCAATGCTGGTCAAACTTCTTTGGTCTTCTGTATGTGGAGGTCTACGTCTCTTTTGTTTTCTTACTCTATAAACAACAAGAGCTACAGTCAGTAGAACAACTGCAGCTGCCCCTCCTGCAGCAACACGCACATTTGCTTCTGCAGCCTCTGCTGGCTTAACCACATCATCCAGGCAAATGAACTCACAGCATGTATTCCCCACACGAAAGGACCGGCAGTCCTATAAATGTTTAAATATAATTTTAAAAAAATTTATATTTCAATTTCATATTCATGCCATTCAAAATTAGTATTACACACACTAATTATGAAATGTATCTACCAATTCATCAATTACATAAACATGTTCATACCTTTGAAGTCATTACCTATAGAAATCTATAAAATGTAATTTCAATACTAATTTTTATTAATAAAAAATCTATTTTCATTTAAAATATCATTCAGTTCAATATTTGGAATTAATAAAGGATGATTATGCTGAAGCAGACATATGTAAAAGCACTAGTGTGTTATTTTTACATTGTAAATGTATGAATAATTAGCAACATATTTATGTATAAAAGTACTACCTGTGGTGGAGAACACAATACTGCTTTACATACTTTCGGCAAGCCATTATCACAAATGCATAGGGTACAAGTATCTGGGCCGGGCACGTAATGAAGTCCGTTTGATATGAGCCTGCCTCGCAAATCTGTACACTCGCCCTGTGCTGCTACACCTGAAACGGTAGCACCAAATGATCATACACGTAATTCTCCATTTTTCTTTAAGTACCACTTGAAGCACCTATTCACTTACTATAAAAGTGTAAAGTAGACAAACACAACACTGCTTTACTGAACATTTTATTTTGTCCACAACACACAGAGACTTCAGATCTAAGTCCACATTTTTAAGGCCAATAAGACTTCTGTCCTATTTATTTAAATCGATAGTCGTTCGCTGACCGTGGGAATTCTTTACAAAAGATAGGGACAGACAGAAAATTGATCATGCGTCTTAGGCCTCGTCCTAATTCATACAAATTCATATTTTCGTACGAGTTTGCGCTTGTCACCAAACTGTCAGTCTTAATGACGACTTATGTCAAATGTCAAATCAACTATCTATATTACAAACAATGAACTTCTAATGCTGTATTAATAAGTCCATGGGACAGAGAAAAAGAAAATATCATAACATTTGTTACCTTTATTGCATATTTTAATTTTTGAACCTTATAATTTAAACTGATTTTGTATAACGTTCATAGAATAGACACAAAAGACATCTTTGTGAATGTTTATAATTTGCATACTCTATTGTTTACTATTTGACACCCAGCAATTTTATCACTTTTGATGCTTATCTTTATACAAAGGATCAAATATTTTTTATATGATGACATTTCCTTTATATTTCATCCTATCATCAAATGAAAGCACACTCAAACTCTGTCACCGATTAAAATACATTACGTCTACAATTTCAATTATTAAAACTTTATATCTTTAAAGCTCTAGAACCCAAGGGCATTAGTCAAGTTAATATAGAAATATTGAATATTCAACTTTCCACTCCAAGTACTCTGTAGTCAATATTGTTTAGGTGTTTTCTAGGGTATGATTATACCCTGAATAGATTTATTCACTCACCACTAACGAGTATTTAGATATTATCTATGCTATTTACTATTGTCGAAATTGAACTGTCACTTGGTTGTTAAATTGTGTAAAATCTGTCGGAAGCTTTTTGGCAAATGTTTTCCGAATTTTATTTCTATATAATTTATTATCATTATAGTTTGAATATTATCTTTAACATATTTATTTGAAAACTGATAAGCACAAATTATATAGGACATTTCTTAAAGTTTTGTTGTATAAGATACAATGTGCTAGTGGTTAGATAATTGTGAATATTTATTATGGCTGGTTTTGGCGATTACAGTAGTTATAATCGTCCATATGGATTGGATCCTAACAGAGAGACCAATGATTTATACGATACTCGATATCAACAAATATATGGATATCACACCCCATTAACTGAGGAATACCAAGGACCACCCCTTGTTATGGACGATGTCCCTGAAGAAGGTAAATAACCAAATGATTGCTCATAACCATCACAGAGTTGTAGTGATATATCCATATAATAAATCGATTAATATGGACATTTTATATCTTTGTTATTTACAGAAACCAATGCTTATGTTACAACAGCAATAAGTGTGGCTAGTCTTATTACAGAAAACTTGTTAAGTCATCCCTTCATTGTACTTAGAAGACAATGTCAGGTTGGTATAGTATGAAATAATTGGTCAATTTCAACTATAGTATACAAGAGAGTCTGACTACATTCAGTCACTAAAATTTTCATATTTTGAAATTGATTTGTAATCATCTCTATTAGCATTACCAATTCACTTTAACCAAATTGTCTCCCATTAGATAAAAAAAACAATATTTTGGAAAAATCATAAAATTCAACACAAAAGATATAATAACATTTCTTAGATTATCTATTTATAGAAAGGGTTTTAATGCTTTCATAGCATTAAAATCTATTTTTTAGATACTTAAAAGTATTAAGAACTCTTCATTGTTACAAAACATATGTCTATGTTTTAACTCTACTTTAATATTTCTTTATTTTTAGGTGCATAATAGCTTAAAGAATTACCATATAGCTCCATATACTCTGTTACCAGTTGTAGTAAGGCTGCACAGAAGGCAAGATTTTACTACACTATGGAAAGGTATAGGGTCAACTTGTATTGTGAAAGGGCTAAACTTAGCAGTAGAAGATGTGATGTCTAAAGGAACTGGGTGGCCAAAGTAAGTGACCACCAACTAGTAAGGTTAAATCATATTATTGACTAGTGCTACCAGTACTATAAAAAGATAAGCATAATTTAATTGAAAGTAAAAGTCAATGATCATGTTAAAAATGTGTGACATTGTGATATAAATCACATTATTACATTGTTTTAATTTTTAAGTGTATATCATGTCATTTATCAGCTTATCTGGTCTCTTTTAAATCATATAGCTATTAGAACATGATGCTTAAAAAATGTACTATTAGCACAATAGGTCAGTACTATATTTACTAACATATCTTTCAAATATTTCAAATGTTTATCTGACATATGTGACTCTCTGTATAACTATAAATCATTGTGTCTATGCACATTTGTATGTATACATTTTAAGCTATATATATTTTTACATATATTGCATTGACACATCAGCAATATCCAATACCAATACCCCCATCATGTTGCAGAAATTGCTCAAAGCAATAAGGCAGCTGTTGCTCTCATTTCATTGCATTGCATTAAAAAACACCCTTTTTTGCTTATTTTAATAGTGTATAAGTTCCATTCTTGATTTCAAATAATGATTTATAATTATTTTTTTAAAATCAATAATTTTTTTCATAATAAGTAAGTAGCATCCCTTTAACAATTTCTAATTGTCTATTTTTCACAGGGAATTAGGAAAGTGCAATTCAGTACTGCAGTTTCTACAACATTTAACATTAAAATGGTAAACTCTAATTGTCATATTAATATTTAATATAGCTTATTAATTTTTTAACATAAAATCTTATAAAAGTGTAATAACGAATATGAACAAATAACGAACGTCTTAATGAATCCAGAATAACTATATTTAACTTCATTTTAGTTTTGTTTTTTGAGAGTACATCCTAAATACGTTTATATAAATTTTTCTAAGGCTTATATACAAAATCTGTAACCATTTCTTATAAGCATAAATACTTAACAAATTGTTTTTTTTACTTGTGAGTGTTATTTGTTTTACAACTTGGAGGTATTATACAAGTAAACTCATGAATGTTTAAAAATAGCCAATAGTGAATACATATTAAGTAAAGAAATTATGCTTGATCTGAACCAATGCCATGGGGCACCAATAGACCCCAGTCATTTGTATGGAAATTGTTCCATGGAGCGACTTACACGGCCGTACAAAGCGGCGAAAACGATAACAGTGTCATTTGTCTCGCTCTCTCCTTACGGCGTACCGCGTTTGTTTGAGTGAGAGAAATAACATGCCACCACCAGATTAAAACAGAACATGTTAAGAAATGTTGAGTATCAACTATTTGGGTTTTTTATTATGGAAACAAACCGGGAGTAAGACTCATTATACTGCTTTTAAAATTATAAAATGTGAAGAAAGTAGCTTTTCTAATACCCAAGTTATTCTTCTTCTTCTAATAAAAGTCATATATCAAATCTCCTGCTTAAGGAGAGAAGAATCTGGAATAGTATAACATATATATAACTTTCAGTTGTTTATTAAGAACTAACTGACCCCGCGACTTCGTCTGCGTGGAATGTTTTTTGGGTAGCAATTTCATTAAAGTAAGCAAATTCTTTTACAAATAAGAACCATGACCACTACTAAGCAAAAGAAATATTCCTACCAAATTTCCAGTCTCTACGCCTTATGGTTCCAGAGATATCAGGATGAGTCTATAGATACCTATATATATAGATATATATATATATATAGGGATACAATAGAAAAAAACTATTGCTTTATTTTATTCTGACGGAGTGATGCCAGATCTTGCTTCTCTAGAGAGAGGTGCTGGGTTTGATTCCCAGCTGGACAAATTTAGGAAATTGTAGTTTCTTATTTGTATGATTCTGAACTGGGGGTCTGGTGGGGCTTCGTGTTAGACTGTATCAACACTTAATATCAGGTGAGATTATTCTAATATAATATTAGTCTAATAGCAGAAAAAATGAGTGACATGGACATGAGAGACAAATACTATATGTGCTAGCCAAAAATCATACCAGGAGATATATTCAATAGAGATATAAGAGATATATACAATTTCATTTCAAACTTGTCATTGCAGTATCAGTCTTGCCATTGTTACACCATTCTACTCAGCAAGTCTTGTTGAAACTGTGCAAAGTGATATAGCTAGCGACAAACCAGCTATCTTAGATGTATTTAGAGAAGGATTTGTACGAATCTTGGAGTGGGGAACTCCGAGTAGAGGTAGAATGTTACCTATATGGGCCATTGTTATGCCAACAGCAGCATTGGGAATCACAAAATATTTTGCTCAGTAAGTTATCATATATTTGTTCTACTATGTGTATTCCCAGATGTTAGAGACCTTCTACTTCATACAGTAGCATTTCTTAGTGGAGGGTGGCTATCATTTGGGCCACTTGTATTTTGCATAGTCTAAACCATATCCATAGGTTTGCTTTCCTCAGGGGACATTCACCCTTGTATCTTCCCCTGTATTAGTACCTGGAGCAGTTCATACAATGTATGGCAGCTTAAGAACAATCAGCATAATATCTAACAATTTTTTTAATTCCTACTATTTAGTTCACACTCTCCTAATCTTGCATAAATTTGAAATTTTTAATTTAAAAAACTTTTATCCTTTTTTAATCATATTTGGGAAAAATTTTAGTGTACATATTCAAAGCTCAAATAATAAATTTCATTGTATGCATTCATGAGCTTTATATATATAATTATAGTATAACAATACCATATTATTTTAGTTTGTCACATTTAATTGTCAAGATTCAAACAAATATGAACTATACCTTTAAAGAAATATTAATCAATCAATAACTTTAGATTTACATGACATTTATACAAACACTTTGTTTTCAGTATGTTGTTAAGAAAAATAACAGTCAGGGTTCTTCGATTTCAACAAAGGCATAGGCATGAGTTGAGTGATTCATACAACATTAACCATAATAAAAATGGACAAAATCCTCTTATCGAAGATATGAATTTAAAAGCAAACATATTTGCTTTTATTACTATGGAGATATTATTTTATCCTGTCGAAACAATTATTCACAGACTTCATATACAGGTTTGTAACTAGTTTATATGTAAGTTGTGTAATTTCAGTTATTGAAGATACAACTATATTGGTATAAATGGAGTTTCTTGTTAATTATTAGCAATTTTCCAGTTACTGTGATTCTTTTTAAATGTCTAGCCTGATTATAGTGATGTTAACTTCTCACCTCATGCACATTGTACTTATTGCCCTTTGCATCTATTTTTTTTTATAAATATATCTATTATAAACAACCATTGGTGGCTTAATAATACAAGATTATAATCTAGCCTTACAAACTAATTAGTAATAATACTTTGACCTACTCTAATTAAAATGTACTCATATTATCAAAGTCCAGAGTACAACAACCATGCTTAGTTTACTTATCTTTGTTTATTGTCTCGTAATGTTCTTGAGTTCTAGCTTAAACGCACCACTATCAATTCTTTAGGTCTTCTTTGTTTGTGTGATATTCAGAAGTTAGGGGCTCAGGGATTTAAGAGAAATCTATCTTGGTCTTATTTTCTTTCCTAGCTAGACAATATTGGTGACTAAGTGTTAGCAGATAATTAAAATTGAAAATGCCTGATTGCAGTTTTAATTTCAATAATCTGTAATTGTCATTATTATGTCTTTAGTAATTTGTAAGTCATCTTAGTTTTGCATAGCCAAAGTTGTACCTATTACATAAATTTTGAGTTATAATGTTGAAGATTATTTAAGTGATAAATATGTTTGGACTTGATTCCAGTTGTACACAGAAGCAAAATATTACACATTGTAACATACAAAAATATATTTAAAAGAGCAACCACTGGGTTTCTTGCCAGTTTCTTTTCAGCTGAATCAACTCTCCGAACCAGTGGTAGATTTATTACCAAAGAACATACAACTGAGGATTCAAAAATACTTTTTGAGCCTACTTGAATTAATACATACATACATAGTATCACACCTCATTCCCATAGGGGTAGGCAGAGACAACATCCTTCCACTTGCCACGATCCTTGCATATCACCTTTGCTTCTTTCATTCTCATTAAACCTTTCATACAAGTTCGTCGGTTTAGAGTACTCTTGACCTGGCTATTATTTAAAGTGTCCTAGATTTGGTCCAGGAACATTCGCCTTGTTTTTCCCCTTCCAACTTTCGCATTCACTCTTGATTCATAAATCCTTTTTGTCAGTCTCCTTTCATTTATACTCTTTACATGCCCAAACCATCTAAGCATACCTTTCTCAATTTTAGTCACTGTGTCTTCTTTTATACCACAACGTTCTCTTATCACACTATTTCTTACTCTGTCACTCAATTTTAATCTACTCATGCTTCTCAATGCTCTCATCTCTACCGCATTTATTTTAGTTTTGTAATTCTTCTGCCATACCCAACTTTCACTACCATACATAAATGTTGGTACCAACACTCCAGCATGCACAGCCAGTCTAGCCCTTTGAGACACAATCTAGCTATTCATAAAGGTGTGCAGAGCACCATTTACCATATTCCCTGCATTTACTCTCCTTTCAATATCACCTTCACCTCTTCCACTTGTTCCCCATCTATCAAAATATTGCCATTCATTACAGATTCATCTCGTTCAAAAAGCATAGCTTTCGTTTTGTTTACATTCACTTTCATTCCTTTCCCTTTCAAAGCTTCATTCATAATATTTAGCATCTCCTGTAGCTCGTTAGCGGATGACGCAAGTATTACTTGATCATCAGCGTAGAGTAAACATTTGATGAGTAATTCATTCATTCTTAACCCATACATACCTTCTTTTAAATCTGTCAAACATTTATCCATGAATAGGTTGAACAACCATGGTGATGCAATACATCCCTGTCGAACACCTCTTTCGACAGGAAACCACACTGTGTACGCTCCGTTTATTCTGACACAAGCACTAGAACCCTCATAGAGAGACTTCAATGCTTGGATGAGACATCTGCTCACCTCATACATAGATAATGTTGACCACAGCTCATATGATACTTTGATTTTGATATATCAAATTATTTCAGGGAACTAGAACTATAATTGACAACTTAGATACAGGGACATCAGTGACTCCAATTTTAACTGGATATGAAGGTTTTATGGATTGCTACAACACAACAATTGCCAGAGAAGGTATAAGTGGCCTCTATAAAGGTTTTGGTGCATTGGTATTACAGCTAGCTGCTCATCTAGCAATTATAAAATTGACAACATTAGTTGTCTCAGAGATGTCGAACCTCTTGAAACCAGCCACATCTCCATCGAACTCCGAGGACTCTGCCATGCACACACAAAAATATCTATTCAACTAATATTGGTTCAAGCAGATTATAAGTACCTTCTATATGTTCACTCAATTTTAATTGAACTTTCCAAATTATACTGTTTGTGATTTGTAATAATTACTCTTTTGGTTACTAAAAAGGTTTACTCTTAAATAAGTCTTAAAAGTATTAATGTCTGATTCAAAATCATAATTAATTGTTAAAATTGTGTTTACAAGTTTATTAAATTTGATATTTGTTACAGCCCTTTTGATTATTGAGATTTTAATTAGTACTATTGTTTTTTTATATTTGTAAATCTTCACCTAGATTTAAGGGAAACAAAATAAGTTTGTTATAAGTTGAAATAAAAGTGTCAGACTTTTTTCTTTTAAATTGTTTTTATATAATCCTACCTATAAATATGCATTTATATACATTTATTTTAGTGGGACAATACAAATCGGCCCTTTAAAAATCGTCTCATAATAACTCTTCGACCATTTGGTGTTGACATTCTAGCCTTCCACCCTTGAGTGCGTACTCTTTTGACTTCATTAGGTCGTGGGAAATAGCACCGTACTTTTGTCCTTATGCACGAAAGAAGGGGATATTCTAATTTCACTAAAACGTTATTTGATAGTAAAGGTGCATGAGATTGTAGGGTATGGCCCAAAAACCTAGAAAAAAAAGGAAACATGAATGATATAAGAATATTTGCTCAGACTGTTAAGACTTATTATTATTATTTTCTTACTTTAACGGTTGCAAAACACCTGCAAATAACCTAGACATTGTGGTATTTTTGTTTTACTATAGATTGCACTTGCAGTAAAGAAAATAGATATATTTAGGCACAAAAATACCCATAGGTTAAAAAGTATATTTAAGATTCATGATTGAAACCATAGACCAGAATATTTTGATATGATAAATAAGAACTAATTCCTTGTTTTCATATAAAATATATTTCAATTTGAACTAAATGATGCATATTTATCGTAAAATAGAATAAGTTATATGAGCGTACTATTCGTTACTTTTTATCTGTTACATAAATATATCAATTTTTTGCATATTGTTATTACTAATGATTATATTTGTCTAATTTCTTTCGAACTAGACTTTGTTGCACTAAAATGAATAATGTCATATTTTTAATCTTTGTTGTTTGGAAAATATTGCATCTGATGTCCATAGACTAACCATAGATCAATGTCGATATGAAATTGAAAAACTGAATATGGCGGACAAAAATAACAAGGGCGCTAAAAGATTATTTTCGTTATTTACAATTATTTTAATGCAGTGATTAATTAGGTTTTATCAAAAGTGATATATATAATCAATTGAGCAAGTAACAGGTATAAGTGCAGTGACTTTTCATAAAATTGTAATTTTCATGCTATATTTTACTTGTCGTTTGTTTTATTTTTCAATGCACTAAGAATAGCGAGTCGCATTATTGACTTGTGTGTAACTATTTCTGTTTGTAGTCTGAAAATGTCAGCAATAAAGGTGAATTTTGAAATTGGGCATGAAGCTTCTATGAAATCTAAGAAAACTCCTGAAGGTTTCACTCATGATTGGGAAGTCTTCGTTCGTGGTCAAGAAGGTGCTGATATAAGTCATTTTGTTGACAAAGTTGTTTTTCAGCTTCACGAAACTTTTCCTAAGCCAAGAAGAGGTAACTAATAATATTTATATTTTCATTACATTTTAATTTGTAACATATATTATTAATAATAAACACGAATTTGTGTACATAATACTTCCTTATATCTTAGAAGTATTGGAATAACTATTAATCTTTATTCTTTATATGTAGAATGTAAGAAATATTTTATGACTTAATAATTGTAATTTTAGAGAATATTAATCTATTATATATCATTTTTTGATATCTGTATAATTTTTGTCAATTTCAGTTGTTAAAGAACCACCATTTAAAATAAAAGAATCAGGCTATGCAGGTTTTCTATTTCCAATTGAAATTTATTTGAAGAATAAAGATGAACCCAAAAAAATAAAATTCAGTTATGACCTAACCCTGCAGCAGTGTGGCTTTCTAAAGGATAGGTATGTTTTTCAAAACCCAAATGATGAGTTCAGAAAAAAATTATTAAAAGGGGGAGGAATTCCGGTCAGTAATAATGCCTTTTACACTAATCCAGACCAGGAAAGTAAAAGCAGGGATTCTTTTATTGATGACAAACAACAACTTCTCAGTAAACCGAAATTATCTTTGGACAATGTTAAAAAACATAAAATTAAAGAGTACAAAGAGGAGCAGCCTCACAAAACAACCAGTTTTGAAAATTTATTTGGGCCACCTATACAAAAGCCACCTAAAGTGTCTCCCGATCCAAAAAAGATTGAAAAGAGTGCAACAACCGTTAAATCTGATAAGAAAGACAAGGAAAGGTCAAGTTCTGACAAAAAATCTAAACATGAGCACAAGGAACTGAAACTTGATAAAGTAAAAGTAAAAGAGGAAAAAGACAAACAAAAATTAGATAAACTCAAAAATCATAACAAAGAGCAAGAAAGGATCAAAGAAAAGGCAATTAAGAGACAAAGTGAGAGACTGCCATCTCCAGAGCTCACTAAAAAAAGATGTCTTAGTCCTAATAGAAAACAACTTAGCCCATTGCCTAGATCCAGTAGTGCCTCTAGTATCAAAGAAGAACATAAAGTACCCAAACATAACTCTGAAAACTTTGAACAAAAGAAGCTGAAACCAGAAGAGAGAATACCTGAACTTAAGCTAGAGAAAGATTCAAAAGAGAAAAAGAAAAAAGAAAAGAAAAGCCATGACAGAGATAAAGACAGAAAAGAAAAAAGCAAGAAAGATAGTCATAAATCAAAAGATTCTCCTAAGGAGCCAAAAGAATTGCCAAAAGAAATTCCAAAACCAAGAGAAATTGTTAAAGAAAAAGAAATGGTTAAAGATTCACCTATTAAAGAAAAGCCAATAAAACCAGAAAAACCTATAAATAAATTTTCTATTGAAAATCTTAGGAAAAGCCCTCCTCCTGAAAATATTGAACGTCATGAAAGTCACAAATCAAAAGATAAAGGTAACTCTGAGAGAAAACATAAACATAAGAAAAAAGATAAAAAGAGGGATGAATCTAAAGAAAAACATAAAGAATCTAGTAAAGAGAAGAAGCATAAACATGAGAAGGTTCGTGAACTACCTCCAGAAAAACCAGAGATTATTGAACACAGAGAAATGCCAGTCCCTAAAGAACGTCCAACACTTGACCCAGCTTCCCCCATTTCTATTGATACAGCTTCTCAATGTAGTTCTAAAAGTGGCCTTAATAAAGCAATACATATGGTAGAAGACTTTCAAAGCAGTCATTCTGATTCTGAAAATTCAATGATGGCTGATGAAGAAGATATAAAAATGAAAGTTGAGAACCCATCACCAGAACCAATTAAAAGGGAACCCTCACCTGAACCAGAGCCAGAACCAAAACCTGAACCTGAACTAGAACCTGAAGTTGAAATAGTACCTGAGGTTGAACCAATAGTTGAAGTACCTCCAGTACCAAAGGAGAAATCAAAGAAACACAAAGACAAGTCAAAGAGAGAAGAGAAACGGCGCCGACGGAAAGCGGCTGAAGAGGAGGATGCTGAAACAAGAAAAATTGCAAAGGTAGCTGACTCAGGACCATCAAATAACGAACCGGAACATGGAGAGAGTAGTGGTTCAACATCAATAGAGACTAAGGTGCAAGACAATGGTGTTTCAAGTAGTCTAGGTGAAGATGCTGAGCCTGGCGATCTTTCTCCTGATTACATGGTTCAGTTGAGGGAGCTGCAGCAACGTATCATGATGATTAAGAACAATGATGAACTGGAACAAGTTGTGAACCTTATTGCAGAGACGGGGAGGTATGAAGTGACAACTCAGACGTTTGACTTTGACTTGTGTTTGTTAGACCGTTCTACGGTGCAACAATTGATACAGCTTGTGGGTTGACAGCTTGTAATGTTGGACCTTAATAGATTAAATGTAAATATCGCTTAACTAAGAAGTGCACTAAAGCAATTTTACCTTAGGTTATCTGCCTTAAGCTTGAGGCAGATGTTTTTAATTTTGCTGTTACACAATCTAATATTACTCGCAAGATGATACTAAATATTAATAAGAGTAAATTATAATCTCAAGTGTGTACTATTATTTTGGATGAAGTAAGTGCAATATTGTATAGGCTATATAAAGTTATAAGACTGTTGAAAGATTGTTAAACGTATTGTATATTTTGTACATTATATTGTATTGATTTATTATAATGTAAGTTAAATAATAAAGAGTTTTAATTACCCTCACTGTGTCGACGGGACTTGTTGAGGCTGTGTTGATGATTTTCAATAAATCACACTAGTTAATCAAACTATAAACTTAACTTTTTACAAGTTGGTGATACTTATGCACTTAATTTTTACATTTTTGTTTTTTTTTTTTAAATCATTCTCAATAAAATCTATATTTTTAATTTATTAAGTTGTTATTATTAACAGGAACAATGGAGCTTTTTTACGCCCATAATCGAAAAGTTTTAATGATTTTTGTATTATGCATTTTCAATATGAATTGTGTCCAATTTGCAGATTTTGTTTTGGTATTGAACCTTGTAAATTGTTTGTTATACATAACTTATTTTTTTCCTGTAATAATTTATCGCTTATTTTAGCTATATATTTATAATAAATAGAGTGAATATTAATATTTTAATTCATCTTTTTATTTACTATGTCCTCAACCTAAATAAATGAATAAAACAACCAACTTTACAATGAGACTAAAAATGTTATATTTTTTGCAATACACAGTTGTATTGATGATAATAAGTAAAATAGTTTAACCTAAATTCCAACGAAATAATGACAGTCCTAGTTTCCTTATAAAGGTGGTAATTTTTTTTTAATGTTTGTTTACCATCTTTATGTTAGTGTAACATTCTCCATATATAATTCTTCTGTATGGACCGATTGCGATAAATTTTTAATGTATTGAGGTTTATTTGAGAATATTTTTGATTGAATACTACACCACCGGGCAGAGCTAGTATTTCTTCAAGTTTCAAATGTTTTCACTACTCTAATACCCAATTTCACCAATCTCTCCTATACTTTGTTAAGGCCAGTCAGGGGACTGTTTCTATAGCTAAGGAGTCCCCCTAACTATTTGATGCTCTAGGGAATCTTCTAATATATTGTAATAAAACGATCAATGCAGTTATTAATTATGTATTGAACCATGAATATGAAAATAATATCCAAATAAGATGATCGAAATAACAAATTAACCCCCATTATGACGTGATAAAAGAAATTAATGTCGATTACACACCTTTTAAAAAATGTAGAATTATATAAAAAAAAATTCAAACGCCATCTATTATAATTAACATAACAATAATATCTGGAATCGATATATGTTATCGATATCTCGGATTCGACCAATTCTCATGTCGACCATTTAGCATATTACGTCATTACGTAACGTCCACGCTTATACAGAAATCATTCCAGTCTGGCTGACGTTTGTCCGTTTGTCTGTATGTAGGGCATCGAATCTGTTCCCTTTTCATCGAAACCGGTTCCTTTACAGATGTAGTTCATCTCTTCTTTCCATTCTTATGGATCGTTTGCCGCCATTTCGTGTAAAAGTCCCCGATGTATTTTACGGGAATACCCGCGGATTGCGCTGCGCCGGACAAACTGAACTCCTTGTATTCCTCATCCGTTCCTGGTTCGTTCCCAACGAGCAGTATCAATAAAGGTGCATTCTTCCCGTGGATCGCGTTATCGAAGTCACCGTTCCCTCCTTGAGGTTGTTTTTCGTCAGACATCAGATGGTTGCAGAACTCCAGAATTTGTATGAAGTTGTGCACGTGAGGTGGTGCCTTCCGAGGGTACTTGAGGAGTGGGAGAGGCTTCGATTGCCCGGGACGTTGGGTCCTGAGGAACCTGGAGCCACTTTTCAGTTGTATCTCGAGCCAACGGATGGCATCGCGGGCGGAGCTTTGCTCCCTTTTCAATTCATCGAGCTCTTGGAGAACTGAAAGAGGAAATTAAGAGGCGTCCATTTATTATGTCAAGTGATTTTTTGCCAAGTCTATTTGTTGGTAACGAATCAACCTAATCTAAGAGAGAATGTATATTTGTGATATTTTTAAGTTTTTTTAATGTGTCATAAAATATTTATCTCCCTACCCACGTTTCAATAAGATTTTATTGAAAAGAAACCGACAAAAACTATGGTTACTCTTTTTTTAACTAGTTTTTTTATAAGTTTACATTGGGCTTATTACATTGGGACACATTTTGCTTGCTTTGTGTATAAACAACACAGATTGTGGTATCTTATAAAAATTGATGACTGAACCTTCATAAACCTAAAATAGGGTATTACAAGTTTCATATCAGTTCTTTATTAAAACTGCATTTTGGTTTTTTTTTACTGAATAATTCGACGGGATCATTGGCATATTGGTGGGAATACTCGCTAAGTTTCGATTTATATTCGCAAATTCCATAGATCTTGAATTCCTGAAAGTTGGAATATTTTTTTGGGTTCAAAATGTGTATGCAGATATTTTCCACAAGCGGTAAAGCGTTACGTTAGGTATTATAAAATATTTATATATTCAGTAACATCGCTTAAAAAAGCGATTTTTCTATGTTTTGGCACTTTTAAGTAAAGCACTGAAGGTAGTCTAAGAATTGGTTATTATTGTGCAGCTACACATACTAACACATCTATTCGATACAATGCGCTAAAGAAATATTACAAAAAAATTGTAATTTTTGTACTGATATATTCAAGTATTTGTAACAATAAATTAATTCTTTGTAAAAATAAGTTAAAGTTTTTTTAACAATAAGTATTTTGCGGTTAACAAAGAGTATTACTTACCGACGGTAGGCACGAGGAATATAAAGTTGCGGGTTCTGAGCAGCTGTTTGACTCTCCGAAGATGCTTGTAGAGAGTGGCAGTGTCTAGGGCCAGCAGGGAAGGCACGTCAGTTTGCCGCGTGCGTTCTAACTCCCGAACCTGTGAGGCTAACCACAACCGTCCCAGGCGACGTAACAGCCCACTTTCATTGGATTCTGCCTGAAATACATTTCAACACCTATGGTCAGAGAACTTTATTTCGCAATAAAAACTATTCCGATGGAGTGAATAATTATTTAATTAAGTTTTTTGACGTCTTATAAATCGATGGTAGCCAGTTGAATACACGACAAATCATGACTCATTGTCACGTTACAACAATCTAAAGAGAGGCGCGATCGGCCTAATTCAATTGTTTATTACAAATTTTTCATCACTTTTCTTATGATGTTATCTAAAATTATAGTCCGTAGACCTTACTCCTAAAAATATTATCTAAATCAAACCATCCATGTAGAAGTTCAGTTAGATATACAGTCACGTATAGAATAATGAGAAATATAAACTTTCATATATTTTTTCTTCAGTCGTATGGTTTAATGCATACGCGGCTTTTATTTTGATAGTTCAATTATAAATCGCTAAACTATCGCTATTACTAACTTCCGTTGTGTTTTATCAAAAACCACAACCTCAATATGAAAATGTTATAACTTGCAAATGTGGTAAAAATTCCTTCCATCTGACTAATCAATTTTAGATTGTGTAATAATCAAAGTATTATTTTCAGCTTTACGACTATGAAATTTTTGCTACAGTAATTTTAAAATATTCTTTATTCAAGTAGAGTTCATAGCACCCTCGTTATTCTGTTGTTTTGTAAAGATCAACCATAGGTTCGGAAGGTTAATTTTGTCGAGAAGAAACTAACAAGAAACTCGGTGGATATACACTTTATTATACATATTTTTTTTTATTTTGCATTCCGTGTGATATTTTAAATCAACATTTTTGTCTTAGAAAATATGAATATTTTAACATATTTTTTAAAATTATGCTGCCGCAAAGCATTAGCAAATAAAAAAAAAACAAATGTATTTTATTTAATTTCATTGAAATCTAAACGACGAGACGAACAAAACCCTTAACGGTAGTTAAACACCAAATGATCAACACGTAGGAATAGTTTCTAAGGGAAAGCAAAATTGTTTTTTCAAATTTACTTACCTTTTAAACCTGTCCTGGACAAATCATTCAAAACCAAAGTTAGCCAAATCAGTCCAACCGTTCGCAATTTTTAGCGAAACTAACGAACAGCAATTGATTTATATATATGTAGATTTAAAGTAAGAAACTCTATTCTGACCTAATGAAACTCAGTGTTAAAAATCTCACTTACCTGATTTTTTGAATTGTGCCATTCCCTGCTCTTTTTATGTCCAATTTTGGTGCTTATTTTCGGCGGCAGTGGTTTCTTGAAATAAAATATTTTCAATGTCCTATTAAATCTTATTCTCGGTATAATCTTTGCAATATGATATCCAAAGTCAACAAAATTCAAAATTCTAACAACATTTTCTTCTATAACCGATGGTTTAAATTTTTCCAACCTCTGCCATTCTGAAGCGTCTTTATCAAATTTACAGATGTTGGTACCGCGTAAATTGATGTCCTCAGGTAATGGGAGAGACTTGTATTCCAGTTTGAACTTCTTAGAAACATCTTTTGCATGTTCTAGTATTTTGCAAGCTTTTGTAAGTACTTCATTACTTTTAGGGTTAAAGTAACACAGGAAAATATTCAGTAAATCAACCACACATTGAAATAGAGATTCCCCACTGTCTCCACAGGACAGAATTAAATCTTTTTCTGTAAGTACCCAGTCCTGTAATAATTTCACGCTAGGTAAGAAGTTATCCCCTAACAAGAACTGCTCTAAAGCAGGTACATTTAGTTCTTCTGGTTTTTTTTCCGCAGTATCTATATTGTGCCCATTTATTTCATGTGTTGTGATTGTTGATGCTGTTTTCTTAGGTTTGCACATTTCACCATTGTTTTTATTTTCATCGTCATTGGATTCTCCGTTAACGTTAAGGTTAACTTGACCGTCCACATCATTGTTGTCAGATACTTCATAGTCGGAACCATCACTTTTAGAGTCATCGTCTGAGTGAAAGGTTGAATCTGATAGATCATCTCCAGAATCTGACTTATCTGATTCATTTGCACTGCTTTCCGTTTCTAAATCGCTGTTATCGGTGCTTTCTGAGGAAGTAGCGCGTCGTCTGCGTCGGCGTTTTGCTGACGATTGCTTTTTGTTGTTTTTTATATCCCCATTCGTTACGATGTTCATCTCTCCGTCAGACGTATTTTCTTTAGCGGAATTTTCGTCATGACTATGTGTACCGCCATTTGTAATTTCTGTTTGGTTTATTATTGGTTCACTATCGATGTGAACAGTTTCCAGTGCCACTGATTTTGTTTTATCATATTTTGAAGCGAATCTAGATTTATATTTGTAAGCAGGGTTTTTAAGACCGAAACCTTCTAATAGCTTCAGAAGTTTTTGCAACACCTGGGACAAAAATGCTAAAGTGAAAGCCTTACACGCAAAAGCTTTTGTTTCATCTACCTCATTAACCTTTGCTATCGTAAAAAGACAGATTTGGACAATATTATGAATGATACTCGAATTCATATATGATGGATTTATGTTTTCTTCATCAATAGCTTTTGTATAGTCAGTGTAGTTTTTGTTAATGTCTGGTAAAGGTGCTTTATCAAAGTCCATTGCTATTTTGAGTTGTAATGCTATTGAATTGCAAATTTTAGGTATGTTTCCATCATCCTTACCAAAATACCATACTTCAATAAGTGACAAGAAGTTAGCAATGGTTACTTGCATATGTTCTGCTTGCGTTAAAGAATCAGATTCATTGAGTGTGTCACAAAATTGCGTGTTTTTTTCAAATATTTTTGTTAAGTTTCCCATTGCTCCTTCAAAAGGTGCCATAGTATTAAGGCAATGTATATAATGACACACAGAGTCTAAATTATAATTTTTGTCTAGATAAAGATTGCCCAATTGATTAAATGGCATACCTGAAGTTAAATCAATTTTTGCAGCTTGAAGGTAGTAGCGAGCTGCTAATGTGGAATCAAAAGTATTAAATATTTCAACCTGATAACGGCTCAGGTCTCCTAAATAAATCAAACATGAATATAGTACAAGTTTACCAACTTGATATTCTTCAGTTGAAGGTGTTTGTGAGTCTTCTTCACATTCGTCATCTGTATTAAAAGGCATAAAATCCAATTCTTTGAACTTAATATTCATTTCATCTTGAATTCGCGTCATCAAATGGTGGATATGACCAATACCACAAAGAATATGGGTAAAGATGTAATTATCATGTCCATTATCCGATTCGCGTAGTTTTTTTGCAATACTTACGGTATCATAATAAACTTTACGCCAAAGCAGTTCTAAAGATTTTTTACCGTAATTTAGTGGGTCTAAAAAAAACAACTTCTCGCAGTGATCTCGTAGTTTTTGTCGCTGTAATTCAATAATGGTAGTAAAGAGATCTTCTATGGTTTTACAACAAGATGTAGCATCACTGAGTCGTCTTGCAACATCACTTACATACCTACAACAATTCAATTTATATCTGATATTGATTATATGAAGAAAATAAACTATAAATATGCAAATACAGCAAACCATTAATACAATTATAATATTTGCAACTTTAACCTTTTAAAAGACCAAAGAAAATTAAAAATGGTTGAAAGTCAATTCCTACTTATTATAATTACCAATATCATCTAGCATGATTTTATTAAATTCATTACATAAAAAGAACCCTTAACTATTTCATGATCTTTCATATAGTTGGTACTGTAGAATTTATCACAAATTGAATAATTATTTGAAAAGCTGTATTAACATCTAGTGGCATTCATTACAAGTTTTAAAAAAACATGAGTGAGATATCTTAAGTATTTAAGGAGAGTATCAACTAGTAGCAGGAATTAAAAACTACAGATTATTAATTTAAACTTATTAACACTAATCAATAAACTTCATCAACATGATATATACACATAATTGAGAACTTTGTATGTACCTGTTAATTACAGGTTAAATGCAAGTAAACATGAAAAGGCAATAGTTTTGTTGAATCCTTTTTGTATTCACCTTTTTATAATGTATTTATATTGTACTTATTTTATATTGTACAAAAAATATTTCTAAAACATAAGTTTAGAATAGAAGAAATATTTTTTGTCACTTCAACCAATGGACGTCCACTGCTGGACATAGGTCTCACAAAATGATGCCCACAAGGCCCTATCTTTTGCCGCCTGGTTCCAGCGGCTACCAGCGATCCTCCTTATATCGTCGATCCCCCTTGTGGGGGGTCCTACACTGCGTCGTCCGGTGCGGGGTCGCCATTCCAGCACCTTCCGGCCCCAACGTCCTTCGGTTCGTCGGACTATGTGCCCCGCCCATTGCCACTTCAGCTTTGCAATTCGTAGGGCTATGTCGGTGACTTTGGTTCTGCTACGGATCTCCTCATTTCTGATTTGATTGCATAGAGAAACTCCGAGCATAGCCCTCTCCATCGCACGCTGACTGACTCTAAGCTTTCGAATAAGGCCCATAGTCAGCGACCACAATTTCCGATTCGAATTTTTTTGTAAGTATCTCTAAATTGTATTTACAAAGCATTCTCTAAATACTCATATTATATTTAGTAGGGAATTACTCCACAACTATGATGGCTAGTATATGTACTTTTTACAGTGAAATGAAATAAACCAACTATACTGTAACACACACAGACTGTAAGGTCAGGAATGTGGGACTCAGCAAGGGATACTACTAAATCCCAATGGAACCCTCCTCATTCTATAACCGGACACCTGAGGTTCACTAGCACATGCCTCTTTGATGTCCCAGATGAGTTCCATTAAGAGTTCACAAAGGTGCCTTGTACCCTTCAGTGAGACAGTCATCTCACAGAAAATGGATACTATACTTTGACACACCAGGATAGCATTACATTAATGATGTCTCCTAATGGTAATGGTTCAGACACTTTGAAATGGTACCATTATAACTTGGTAAAATAATAATTCCTTCTTAAAGGTGATTATATGGAACCATTTCTTGCCAAGTGGTTTGGTAGTAAGGCGGTAATTAGCCTTCGTCGAAATCTCCACTAGTCTTGACCTAAACAAATGAGAAAACACAACCACCACAATTTGGCCTAATCGACCCACAAACCTCTGTGAGGGTCGCGAACACCTTTCCGCCATCGAGCACATAATCATTTAATAAGCGCATTGTAAAATATATCTAAATTAAAATGGTTTAATACAAATATTTATGTCAAAACAGCAGTATGCGTCATTTAAAATTATGACGTATTCGAAATAACCTAATCAATTTTATACTTCATTATAGTTAGTTTTCCGATGATTAATAATTATTACTAACCGATAAACCTTTTTAGCGCGCTCATTACGCTCGGCTATTTTGGTTTCCAAAAGATCATTGCATCCGTTCTTCATTTTCAAGTCATTTTACCAACTTGTCAAGATATTGGTCTCAAAAATACTTCTCTAGTCTTTAGAATATCAAAATAATTACGTAATTTAATCATTTCTTTATTACCATTGCACCAAATTAACAAAATAATTTATTTTATTCGAGAAACAGGCCTGGTAAAAGCTGACAAACAGGAGTCAGGAATAAAATTCCAAACAAGTGACAATCACTTGACAATTGTAAAGTTGTAAACAGACTATACTTTACTCACATGGTGACATGTAGCGAATGGATATTGTTATCTGTAGCGCTATATTTTTAGATGTGAAACATCTATAGTGGTTCGTGACACTGGTGAAGTAAATTGTGCCAGCCTGACACAGGAAAAAGCCAACTCTAAACAATTCGTAACCTATAGTAGTTAGGAGCTCCTAAAACCGATGCATGCTGTAATGAAGCTTCGCCATGTTGCTCTTTTTCCCATTTGATTCGGCAATTCGCCATTTCTCTCGCCGCAATTTCCCCCGAGCCTATAGTATTTAAGTTTTATTTACTACGGTACGCGTCACCTGTGTTTTACAAAGAAAATCTAATTAATAACTAATCTTTACGTTAATACACCTTTCTTCTCATCGAGTTAGCATCCAGCAGTTACCATACCATACCATATTATAATGTCATTACTACTACAAACTACAGAGTAGCAATAAAATAAAGTATTGATACCATAAAATACTAATTACTAATGGGTCATATCAATATTCAATAGTCTATGACTTTTTATTATGATTGTTGTTGACCACAGGGTATGTTTTTGTTGACAAAATATATTGCATGTAACTGTTATGGTTGTCAATAAGAAATCGTGAATTGCAATTCTAAATTCATGGAAAATATTCAAGAATTACAAAGCCGAATTTATTACCATACATTTACCATTGCTTTGTAAAACATTTGCTGTAATATAGAAACTGTACTATTCATTTGAACATGGAAGGTTTGGAAGCCCAGCCATGTATTTTCTTAGGGTTGAAAGTTAAACCAGGCCCTATAGAGCGTCACAAATTAGAAAATTTCACCCTCGAAAACACAGTTGAAAGGCTAAGGAAAGAAGCTGAAAAGAAAACCAACATACCATCAGCATCTCTAGGTTAGTAACTTGGTCAATTTCTACTATTAATTCATACTCTCCCTATATATACGTTTTTCAAAATTGCATTTGTTAATTAAATATTTATAGTTTCACGATTTTTATTCGTTTGTCTGTCTTTTCTTGGTGAATTTTTGTACCAAAAACCTGTAATGGGTAAGCATTAGATTGGGGATGTTTTTATTATTTCAATTACTTCATTATTATGGGTATTTTATGTACATGTTTTAAAAATACGTCACTTTAAACTGCTAGATTTGTTTAAGTTTTTACATCTTAGCTAAGGCTAAAACAAAAATTTATTAAAATGTAATTATACAAACTGGATATTTGGGACTCCCTATGCTGTATATGAGTGCATTGGCAATTAACTATGTAATTGCTTTTCATGTGAAATTTCTATCATTCACTAATAATATGAATTAACAAATATTGTGTTGGTAACTACAATGTATAAACTTCTTTCAGAGCTAATTCACCATGGTAAAATATTAAAAGACAACTCAACATTACTTGACAGTGGTATAAAGAGTGGTGAGATGGTTCATGTTGTGAA
Source organism: Elymnias hypermnestra (assembly GCA_015832385.1). Lineage (NCBI taxonomy): Eukaryota > Metazoa > Arthropoda > Insecta > Lepidoptera > Nymphalidae > Elymnias > Elymnias hypermnestra. The sequence continues at coordinate 592,201 of JACTOM010000041.1, read as the reverse complement.
GAAAAAACAACAAGCACCTCCTACTCCACCTGTTACATACACAGATACTGAATTGCAACAATTAAATGCATTGCTTAGAACACTTGGCTGCACTCCTAATGCCCCTGGTTGGACTAGGGCTATGCAGGTGACATATTTTACAAAAATAAAATTATATTTTTACATTATGGTAAAGAGCTACTTATGCTAAAGAGTCTATTAAAATTTACAGTTTTTAAAAGTAAATAAATTAACATTTTTATGTGTTGCATTTGATTGTATCCACAATTGACAAGACAAATAATTTGATGAAATAGTGTTTATTTTTATAAATTTATTTTATGTTGTTATTTATAAATTGATTTTATATTTCAATAAAATTGTTTATAAAGTATCTGACTATCAAAATAAATGTATCTTTGATTACTACAGCATTTATATATGAACAGTTTATAGAGTGGTTTCCTGTCGAAAGAGGTGTTCGACAGGGATGTGTTGCGTCACCATGGCTGTTCAACCTTTTCATGGATAAATGTTTGACAGATTTAAAAGAATGTATGTATGGGTTAAGAATGAATGAATTACTCATCAAATGTTTACTCTACGCTGATGATCAAGTAATACTTGCGTCATCCGCTAACGAGCTTCAGGAGATGCTAAATATTATGAATGAAGCTTTGAAAGGGAAAGGAATGAAAGTGAATGTAAACAAAACGAAAGTTATGCTTTTTGAACGAGATGAATCTATGATGAATGGCAATATTTTGATAGATGGGGAACAAGTGGAAGAGGTGAAAGAATTTGTATACTTGGGATCTAAATTTACAAAAGATGGAACATGTGAAAGTGATATCGAAAGGAGAGTGAATGCAGGGAATATGGTAAATGGTGCTCTGCATGCTTTTATGAATAGCCAGATGGTGTCTCAAAGGGCTAGACTGGCAGTGCATGCTGGAGTGTTGGTGCCAACACTTATGTATGGTAGTGAAAGTTGGGTATGGCAGAAGAATCACAAAAGTAAAATAAATGCGGTAGAGATGAGAGCGTTGAGAAGCATGAGTGGATTAAAACTGAGTGACAGAGTAAGAAATAGTGTGATAAGAGAACGTTGTGGTATAAAAGAAGACGTAGTGACTAAAATTGAGAAAGGTATGCTTAGATGGTTTGGGCATGTAGAGAGAATGAATGAAAGGAGACTGACAAAAAGGATTTATGAGTCAAGAGTGAATGCGAAAGTTGGAAGGGGAAGACCGAGGCGAACGTTCCTGGACCAAATCCAGGACATTTTAAATAACGGCCAGGTCAAGAGTACTCTAAACCGACGAACTTGTATGAAAGATTTAATGAGATTGAGAGAAGCGAAGGAGATATGCAAGGATCGTGGCAAGTGGAAGGATGTTGTCTCTGCCTACCCCTATGGGAATAAGGCGTGATGCTATGTATGTATGTATGCAGTTTATACTAAGGAATATAATTTTTGGTAAATAGTAGATCAACATACTGATCAGAATGTGATGATACTTTAGCATAATTGTAATTATATATAGAGACAAAATATTAGAATATTTTGTTTTCCCAAATTCTGCTCTCCACACAAAACAAAATATAAGAATATAATGTTCTTACTTTACACTGAAATGCTTTGAGAATGTAGCACTTCAACTCAATTGCTTGCCAAGACAACTAAATCACGATCTGTGGCCATTTGAATATCCACAGTTTGGGGCATCAACTTTTGTTTAAATTACTACTAATTGAATTAATTAATTTTCTAACCTGTTCTCCAAAATTCATCAGTGCTTGAAGAATAGTACATATTGCATGTGATGCTCCATGGTATCCAAAATGTGGTAACTAACCCTGATCTGATCTTTTGTATGAGGCCTCATACAAAAGATCAGAGTCGCATCGCAGAGCATAGAGAGGGCTATGCTCAGAGTTTGTTTACACAATCAAATTAGAAATGAGGAGATCCATAGAAGAACTAAAGTTACCAATATGAATTTGAAGTAGCGATGGGTGCTGCATACAGGTTCTGGAACACCGATCCTGCAGTGGACAGTGCAAATTCGGGCCTTATCGACATTTTTAGGCGAGATCTATGTCTAGCAGTGGGGGTCCATCAGTTGAAGCAACAACAACAAACCTGTCAATCAAATTGTCTTATATTTCTCAGCAATGATACACAAATACTTGTGCATGATCTTTTGCTTAATACAAAAATATTCCACAGTTATTAAACGACGAATCTTCTATGGCTGAGATCATAGAGCATGCACCGTCACTGGATGAGGATTGCATAACTCTATCAATTCTTCACGAAGTAGAACTTCTCGCGGCTTTAGGGGCTAACATGCAAACAATGCGACGTGGAGCGGAAGCACATCCCGATCTGCCAAATGCATTGCGACATCTTATGAGACTAGTACGATCACGGTCGAATACTGCCACATCAGATACTGGTAATGGAAATTGTAAAAAATACAATTAGGGTTTTCGTTATTGTTAATTTATTTATTAATGTACCAAAAAAATAGCAAATTTAGAAGTGTTTATTAGGTGATACCTGCTATGTCATCTGGGTGAGTCTTCTTTAGCTGCAGAATGGGTGTGCCTCAAAACTCCATGCACATGCCCATCCTCTACACTATATTTACTTCCCTCATTGTCAAGCAAGTTTAAATTATACTCCTCAATAATATTCTTATACATTATGCGTTTCGAGACAGCTCAAAATAACATATTGAGAGTGCTTTTATCAGTGTCTTGGTATGCTTGCAACACTGAAATTCATGGGGTATTTGGAGATCTGTGATGAAACGTTAAAAGGGTATGCTGAATAATTAAGCAGTGGGTCTACTTTGCCAAAACCATGCTTCCCTTAACCATTCTGATCACAGTTTAGACCAATAGTTTTAAACACACTATAATGATTTTTCATCTTTATTTCAATTTCAATTTTTTGTTATCTAAGTAGGCTTTTACAGCATTTATGAATCGTCAAGTACGAACTCAAACGGTGTCACTTTTTGACATCATCATCAAATTCAATATAATTTATTCTATCAAAGTTAGAGTAACATATATAAATCGCATTAGTGTTTTACTAATATAGTTTATGCACACAAACGTTGATCTCACCTTATAGTAAGTGATGATACAATCTTGCATGCTACCTTATGCAAGTCACAACACTTCCTCAAGTTATGTCAATTATAAAATGTAAGTTATTTTCTGTAAGGGATAGTTTTACAATATTGTTTTAATGTTAAATATCTGTCTTGGAAAAAAATCATTTTTTGTATGAATTTAGCACCCACTTCTGGATTCGCCTATTCCCTGGAGGCCCTCTCTGAAGATGAAGAAGTGGAGGAAGAAGAGGCAGAAGAAAGTGAGGGGAGAAATGCTATTACCCAGGAGCAACTAGCCGCTGCTTTACAGGTTATTTTATTATACCCTCAATAATCAAATAGTAAAAAAAGTAAATTACAATAAATTTCTGCTGAATATACATAAATAGTAACAGAAAATTTTCCAATTAATTTGTTACAACAAGGTTTAAGCCGTCGGGTTTGCGCCTAATCTCTCTCCAGTCGTGTTGGATTACCATCACATCAGATTAAGAGAGTGGAGAAATAGAGAGTGTACTTGTGTAATATGCCTGCCAACCCGCAGTGGAGCAGTGTGGTGGGTCTATGCTGTAAATTCCCTCTCTCCTATAAGAGAGGAGGCCTGTGCCCAACAGTGGGACGTTAAGTGGCTACTATTTACTGTATCTACTTAATAATTTAAATAAAAAATTTGGTTGCAGTTACTATCAAATATAACAGTGACAAATTGTTTGTTTCTAAATCTGTTGAGACATCAATTGCTATTGTAGTGATGAAAAAAAATTAGAAATAATTCATTGGATATGTTAAGTAAAGGCTATGGATTAGAATTAATATTCAAATGTAGAATAATAACAGATTCTACAATAATTTATTTATTTAACATAAAAAAGAATTGTACATGATGTTTAATTTATATGCATACCAGCAGACCCAACAGACTTCGTTGTGTCAAAAAGATTTGAAATGTGGCAGATTTCTGTTTTACGAATGATTTTCGAAATTAAATTACAGCAGTACTAAATATCTATAGCTCTTACATTTTTGCGACTATTCAATTTGGTCGGGTTGTGACTATGCAATTGATTTTGAACTGTGTGCAGCGGTAATAAAGTGCAAATTAACCTTTTGACAGTAGGAACACACCTACATTGCTTAGACAACAGTGAGTACTTGTAATTTATTATGAACTTTATTTAATAGCAATAAAGGTCAAATTGGCTCTACATTTTAGTTAGAAAACGTTTGTATGGGAAACAAAAAAGGGCCGCTTTTTAGGTTTTCCCCTGCAATTATTCGAACTTTTCCCGCCGTAAAAACCATCCTTGGACTTTAAACGAACATTAAAAAAAAAGAATTGTCAAAATTGACCCAGGCGTTGTTGAGTTATGCGCTTATCAACACATTTTGTGGCTCATTTTTATATTATAGATGATAAACAATATATTGTATAAGAGTTAAGACTTGAAGCTAAACTAGTTATCAGTTTTGCAACTTCAGTGCCTCATACCCTTATTAAATATTATCAAGTTAATGTTAAAAACATTGAAAAACTGATTACAAAAAGAGATAGACTGGCAAACATATTATTATTTGTATTAGTGGAACAATAACAAATTCACTATAAAATTAAGGTATGTAAACATGATATAAGTTTGTGTCTCTAAAGTATTCGTTATACTAAAAAAATATTAATGTGTTCATAAAAGGTAAAGATATATTTGGAGCAGAGTGAGGAGGCCTGTGCCCAGTGGTGGGACGTTAGAAGGCTGCTACTTACCTTTTTTTTTTACTTGTTATAAAAAGTTATATTGTGTCCAACATTATTCCATCCGAGTTTGTTGTGGGCTCTAAGAACAAAGTGCTAAGAAGACCTTGTATCTCTAGATTCCAAGTCGTCGCCTTTAATATCCAGTCGTACATTGGATTTAATATATGGATGCAACTATATTTGACAATTCAAAAGTGTTGAAAGAGCCTTGATTGCGACTTTTCCCCATCATTTAGGAGAATAGTATATTTTTGTTTAATTTAAAGTCACAGTTTACAATCTTTCGTTTCGTATAATATTATTATTTTGTTTAAACTTAGATATGTATAATATATACATATAAATATTAGTAAAATCGCATAAGGAATGTTTGTTGACTAATAGCATGTATATGTTTGTATGATTGTTATTTCCTAGAATAAAGCTATCTGTGCAATTAATGTGAACCCTGTGATTGGCAAATGATAGAACGTCAATCATAGGATGCACTTTATCACCAATAAAGAATCAACCGAAATCGAAAGCCAATTCGGCTTAAACGTTCCTGCTAAACAACTGTTCGATCGCAATACCTCGTTTGGTGACAAGTAGATAGCGGAGCATTGGATGAAGAATCTGGGTGGCATTTTATTCCGAGCCTGAACCGGCAATCAAATGTGAGCTGACTAAGGGGCTCACACTACTTGACTAAAATTTTTTTGAATTTGTATAAAAATGGTGGTTTGTCAGGCAGCGACAGAGGCAGTACTGTCGCCAAGCAGTCGCAGTACCGCTACAGGGCCGGACCGCTTGCTTCGCCTGCTGCAAGCTGCCTCAGAAGAAGAGGCCTCTACCCCCGATTCTCGTACTCCCACAGGTATTTTTTATTTAAAGCTATAATACGAAGAGGAAACATTTGTGTTATTGTATTAAAAGTCAAGTTTTTTATATCGTACTTTAGTTAAATTTTACAGTAATCATTGCTAAAACAATACGTAATTTATATCTTTCGGATTACATTCCAATACACGTCGACATGGCGGCTCATCAACGTTGGCTCTTTTTTTACTTTCTGACAATAGCGTCAAAAAGCAACCATAAATATTACACTATCACAAACAATAAAAACTAAACTGTACAATATAATATTCACTAACAACTAAATTCATCCGCACAACATTAAATTAAAGGCCATAAAAAATAATTCCAAAATAAGCTAACAATATATTTGTAACGTTTTTACACAAAAACTACTGGAGCGACTTCAATTTTTTATTTCACCATTAGAAGGCTGCATTTTCACTGAGTGGCAAGTGCTATAACCTAATGTGTGAGCAAATTGGTCATATGAAATCTGTCATCGCGTGAGTTGCGGAAACTATTAATGATAGAACAAAAAAATGGTCTACAATATTATAGAAGGTATTAATATCTACAAAAAAGCTAGAGATAACTACTGTAGTTATGTCACCATAAGTACATTTTTTACATTTTAAAAGGTAATAAAGTTGCCGTTAATAATCAAACCATATTATGCATATCTCTGTATTAATCCTTGTCCTATTAAATAATATTTTATTAAAGACCGTTTCAATACCTGTAGAAAACATTTTAAATCAAAATTGTAGCGATCCTTATAACTGGACCTGCGACTGGTGAGTTAGCTCATATTCCAAGGATACGAATGACATCCACAGATATTCCTGTACGGTTTTAATTTTTATCAAGTTAAAAATTGCTGGAGTGATTTAAGAAATTCTTTCATTACCTCCTTCAAATGAATAATATTTCAATACCTGTAGAGTTTTCTAAATTCGCTTATGTCAGACATTCTTAGTAAATAATGTTACGAATTTATGAATGTATTAGTTAGATATATATTCATTGTAAAGTAAAATCTGTGTAATCAATATACAGATTTTACTTTTTAATGAATACATTCTGAATGTTAGTGTGTGTCTAATAATTTGAAGTAATTGAAAATTAAGTGAAATAAAACTTTTATGTTAACGAAAACAAATCTATAGTCCGACTTACTAGACTTTCCATTGCCGCAAGATCGATTTCTACGCTGGTGATACTATTGCTAGTTTTTTTTATAAGTTAAAAAATGTTAATTTTTAATATCATTATATATATGTATTAATACGTGAAAAATAGAAGTGCATCATTTAAATTTAATTCATATACTTTATCCAAATAGTGTTTTACAGACCTTATGAATCGTCAAATATAGCGTTTTCCACACGTCATTATCAATACATGATTGATGTTGTCGATTGTGAAATTTAACTATAACATGAAATAAAATATTGTATATACACACCGGCATATTAAGCGGAATATAAAAAAAAATACAAATAATTTTTTTATTAAATACTGATATCAATTTTTTTTTATCTTTCGCTAAATATGCCGGTGTTTATAGTTACAATCAACAAAGACTTTAATTCTATTCTAATAACTTAAAGGTCACTTACGATTGAATTGAAAATACCAACATTTCTAAAATTTTAATTTATTACATACGTTAATGTTTCTCTCAAACTTTGAATCCGAACACATTCCATTAGCAAATGTTCGATATCTTCAGTAATACCGCAACTGCACAATTAGGGGAAGAACGCTTCCTCAAAAGATATTTGAACTTTCCTAAAGGCATATGTCCACACCTTATTTTAAATGCTATTACTGACTCATTTCTATTTTTGAATGAACAGACCATGGTATACGGGGAGGCTCATTGCCTTGTACCACATCTCTTAATAAAACTTCAAAAGATTGAAGGGAATATTTCAATGAGAATGTTTCATCCAATGTTTTGTAATTTTAATTTTGTCTGAAATAACCGTATAATGCAAATTAATATTCAAAACCACACCATTCTTTAGATTAGAGCAATTCATTAATACCAATGCTTTTTTGTCGTCTAAGTAATCCTTTCAATTATAGTACGATTTTTCATGCAAGTGCAAAAATTATGTTGACTTTTCATTAAGTGGGCACCAGTGGAAGCGGGGGTGCCATCACTGCCGAGATGTTCAGTGAAGCCATCTCGGAGGCGCTGACAAGATCCAACCCCGCTGGCACCCCCATGGAACAGAGCACTGCAGGTAGTAATATTGTTTTCTTAAGCTGTCGTCATACGTAACACATACTTCCTCGTCGTATATAGTGAAAAAAAATACATCTCATTCAAAAAATGTTTATTTAAGTTACAGGGTTGTTGGGAATCCAGCTCAATACCACCGGTATTGTTAAACTAGCTCAATTTTATCAATGTTTCAAATCCTCTTCAACACCACCAATGTTGCAAATTCAGCCTTAAAACACCAATGTTGCAAATCCAGCATAATCCCACCATTGCAGACGATTTTTCGATCCCGGTCTCATAAAAAATTGTATACATACCACTGGACGAAAATATGGTAACCCGCGTTTTTATCAATTATCACGCGGGCAGCAATGTCATACTTTCGCCTCTTGACATAATATTCTATTAGCATAAAAAATAATTGAATAAATACATGTCGTAGCTTCATCGTCCCAAAGTCCCGCGGCGCGTGACGAAGACTTCTCCACGCAACTGGCACACATGCACGAGATGGGGCTCCTAGACGATCCTCTCAACATACGCGCTCTTCTCATATGTTCAGGTAACACGGTATTCCTGCTTATGATCCATATAATTTTAACGGCCTCGCCAATACAATGATAAAAGTGCTTGCTAACAGAGCTCCCGGGCTCGATTCCCGGCAGGACAAATTAAGGAAATTGCATTTTTCAATTTATTTTATTTTTATACCTCTTTTGTAGTTAACGAAAACATTTGAATATAAGGTATAAACAGAAACAAAACAAAAAGTTAAGAAAAGGATTAACATAGATTGTTCTTGTTACATTCTAAAAACAAAAATATTTCTGACTGGGTTAGCGCGCTTCTATCTTAAGACTATCATCAATTGCCATCAGGTGGGATTATTGTACAATCTTACCTGTAATTAATAAAGTATAAATAATTTATTAACGACTAGCTGAGCCGGCAAACTTTGTACCGCCCCCGAGTTAATAAATAAAAAAGCTGAAGGAAAATTGCAGAAGATTTCAGCTTTAGTAACAACAAAAAGAATTATAAATATCATAGTTGCGATCAGAAATTGTTGGTTGTCAATGTCAACAACAAATGAAAGTTTGTCGTTCAAAACCAGTATAATAAAAAAAAACTATAACACTGGCGAGATAATCTGTGCCCAATTGGCATACCTGAAAGCCACTAAACAATAGAAGAAGAAGGAAAAAAAATTCAGTTAGGACTTATAAAATTAATTGATTGCTGAACGACGGGACGAACATCAAATGTTTGACAGGTACCAATAGTTTCTAAGGAAAAGCGAACTTGTTGTTTTTACTATTTACTTTTATTATTTCATATTTACTCACCTTAAAAGGTTTAAAAACCTTCCCTGGGCCTCCACAAATAATTCAATACCAAAATTAGCCGCTCTCGAGCCCTATTTATATATATATAGGGGAAGTATAAACTAAATGTAGGAAATTAAATTTCAAATTAATTTTAAAAGAGTTTTCCAAATTATAATGTGTAGTAACTTTTCACAGGTGATGTGAATGCAGCTATAAATTTGGTGTTCAGCGGTGCAATTGGTGATGATTAGGAACATGTTTTATTCCTGTTTTGTTTTTTTTTTTAAATATAAACAACATTGTTTTTTAAACCGTTTATTCAAACTTAAAATTTTGTATCCTTACAAACTAATATATCACTGGATGCAAGAATCCGTAAGAGCATGTGTAAAAATAAATAATAATACTATGTAGTATTAATAAAATTAGTCCGCAAATATAATGTGTTTCATTTATCATGTCACGTGAGAAGAAACAATAAGTAGGGCGAGATTTAAACATGATTCAAAAAATTAAATTGTAATAGAAATATTAATTAAACGTTCGTAAACATTTAAAATTGCTATTTAATACCATCCATAAACAATATAAGTAATACATGTGAACAGTTACTACCATGTACTTTTTTATTAGGTAAAATTTCCCTAAAATTATTAAGTGGGTGTGGAGAGGGGGTAAACGTGGTATGGAAAAAAGTTTATGTTGTCTAAGGATGGTTTATATTCTCTAGTTACGGCGTTGATATTGATAAATAATTATGTGTGGCATTATAAGGGCTTTTTATGTTAATTATCCTGCCTATAAATTTAATGTTTCATTTTGTAATTCATGTTACGCTTTAATAGTTTACGATAAGTGCTGTTGTCTGCTTTGGCGCGGCATTGCTCTCGCTTATGCATGCGTCGGAAATACCAACCTGCGGTATTGGGGCTCTCTCCAAACAATTCCTGTTCAAGTTTCTTTCTTGCTTCTGTACGAAGTACTGTTCTTTTGTCAAACCAATTAGAATTCAGTTCATTATTGTTACCTTTCTTTTGACCCTTATCGTGTTTTGCTTTGTAGCTTTCATTTCCGGTTTCAGTAGGTTTATCATATTTTATGTTATCTTTAAAGTGATTAATGTTGTCCTCAATGTCATGCTTTGATATATCGTTTTTTGAGAAACCGTCTACATCTTGCGAAGACGCGAATGAAATTTCATCGTAATCCTTCATGAAACCTCCTTTCATTTCCCACTGTTCGTATTTGTTCTTCCTCTTTTGTTTTTTGTGAGACTTTTGCCTATCACGTTTCTTTTTTTCAGGTTTATATTTTTGGCTTTTATATCTGTTGTCTTTAATGAAGTCCTCTTCACTCATAGTATTATCAAAACTAGGCTCAGTGTTGCCTCTCAATTTATTATCATTTTGCACTTCTCTTTTCACAACTTTGAATGTTTTATTTTGTTCTTCTTTAATCTTAATCTTTTTTATCTTGTCTGTAGATTTCAATGAATCCGCATAACTTACTCTTTTTTTGCTATTTTCTTCGTTTAAAGGGTCAACCTTTTCCAGTAAAACAAAAGGCTCTTCAGCTAAATCGTTTACGTTTATATTTTTCACTTCCTTTTCTTCGTTAATTTTATGCAGCTTTGACATATTTTTACTTTTTAATTTCTTTAAGGACTCCTCTTCTTGTTTAAGCCTTTGATTAATTTCTTCATCCAACCAACTTTTATTTTGAAGGTATACGTTTTTTAGTTTGTCAATATCCGATAAGAATTCCTTTTCATAAGGAAGAGCAACCAAATGGCTTTTAAGTAATTTATCACTGTGATCAAATTTCTCGTCCAAACATTTTGTAAGTTTGTTAATATTATCGTTGTTCAATGATTCTTCAAACATTTTTCTGCACCTGTTTTGTTTTGAAGAGGCTTTTTGTAGATTAACTTGGTAACTGCTCAACGCAGTAATCTCTTTCAATTTACTTCGCAAATATGCATTTTCCTCTTGTAGTTTGTATAGGTTGGATAGTATTTTATTTACAGTTGGCGTAGTGTGCAATGAGCAGTCTGTTTTAGCGCCCCACATGTGTCCAATGGCAACGCCCGCAGCTGTAATAACACTTCCCAATACAATGATATTGAGCACAGTGCTCAACCTTTTATTTCGCCTATGTACATAGGTTTTATGCTTTATATTGTTGACACCAAGAAAATCGTCGTCATCTCTCACAGATTCATGGTGTTCAATTATATTGGAAAGAGGTTGAATAGCTGAAATACATTGATTAATTTCATGTTCTGTTGGACGGTTATCTTCTGAAAGGTAGTTGTCATTGATGAGACAAGGTGAAGGTGAATCAGGTTCACTGTCGCTAATAATAGATATACCATCGGTATCTTCATCCTTTTCATGGTGATCCAATCTGCTGCGAAAGAAAGCAGTTTGGAAGTTAATAGTAATAAATATGTAGTGAAACGACACAAAATTTCGAGCTATACGTTTAGATAGGGTTACGATCGAAATGTGCCGCAGGGTATTTACAATAAAATTAATTTTAATTAAATTTTGACAAAGATTATTTTCGCTTATTTTGAATAAACTATACTGGATCCCAAAGATTCAAGTTCCAATTTGTGATCCAAAAAGTGTCTAAATACTTAATAAACAAGTATATTTAAAACAGCCATAAATCATTCAACTACTATCTATCTACTCCTTTTACATATATTAAGGTGACATATAATAAAGTCAAAAGTCAGAGGGGTTGTCTGAGAGAGAGTATTATTCAGAAATAAAGCCACCTGTTGTATGTTTTGCCTTATATAACTTATCTGTGTGCGTTATATTTTACAAACCTGGTTTGTTGGGTCCTGCTATGTGCAAAAACATACATCTAGTTTTATAGAGCAAAATATAGGTTCTTTTAGGAACGAAAAATTAAGGATAATTATTATGTTAGGCGCTCCAGAATATGAATGTGCCAGATTAACGACCAGCAGGCAAAGGTGGCGAAAAGTCGTGCGGCGGGTACTGTCTACTACCAAACAAGGTGGAACATGATAATCACGACCATTCTGAAAAGAGTGATGCGACTAAAAAGAAGAAGAATTAATAATATCCCAACAGTTTAGGTGGTTTATCAATTTTGACAGCATAATGCTGATTTCAAAAGATAAAGTAAATGTACGCTTGTTTCATTTGGAATTTGTCGATAAAATATAATTTATCATGCTGATAATATTATTTGGTACGAGATTTTCTACAAATAGCCTTCAGATGTTATTGAAGGTTGAAATACTATTGATTACTAGCTTAATCCGGTCACAACTCACTGTTGAATAATAATTTCAGAATGAAAAGCAGTTTATATTTATAATCTTTATAACATCATTTATCTATACAAAAAATGATATTGACTTGTGTATTGCTGTTATTTTTAACCGACTTTAAAAAAGGAGGAGGTTATCAATTCGTCTGTATTTTTTTTTATGTTTGTTACCTCATATCTTCAGACTGGGTGGACCAGTCTTGATGGCTTTTTTTTAAATGAAAGGTGGTGCTCGTCATTAGGTCTCATTTTTTTAAATCCAGTCCTGATGATGGCATCCATGAGAAAACCGGATAAGTCTTAAATTTGCATTAAGCATGTGCGCGACAAATGGACGAATCAAGATCATGCCAACCGATTTCGATGATTCTTTTTTTATTGGAAAGGACATAGTTCAAGGGTTGTTTTGTGATAGTTTGGTTAGGTTCTGATGATGGAACCCATGACAAAGTGACGGAACTCTTCAATTCTTAGGAGCAAATTAACGATACTCGGCAGAATCTCCTATAGGCTATCCAGATATTGAGTTGCCTACCGTAACTTCGGTATGGTCAAGTGCTAGTCGTAATTAAATATAAAGATCAATGGATCTCCTCAACGGCTTACGGTAAGGGTGCGGTTTATGGCAGAAAATATATCCAAACCTGTCTGTAACCAAATAGCAAAAGCTTAACTTACGTTTGTTGCTGCAATGCGATATTTATAAGGTGTATTATGTATAAAGCGATGATAGCCGGGTGGGGGGGACTTTTGCGTATTGTGCGCGACAAATGTAAGAATAACTCAAAATTCAAAAAATAAAAAAAACTGTAACAAATATATTAAAGTGCGCTAAGAAGTAAAAAATAATATGCGTATTCTTTTTTAGAGTTTTTCGTATTCTTATATTCGGAGTCGGTGTCAGCCAAGGTACCTTCATATATAGCTGTAGGTTGTAACTACATATACAAGCTATAGGTGGGAGAGGGAAACGCGCGTTCAGAGAATAAAGAGGCTGGTCGAAGATGTACACATGCATGCCTGCGCATCTGATCAATAGCGCGCCAGACGCGTGCCGTAAGAATTGTGTTCGAAAGTGCGTTGCTCAAGCGGTTAAGGTTAAAGCGCGCTTGTAGATATATGCACCGCCATTTGCACATTTGACCTAGCACTTTCATGTAGAATGGACATGATATTCACCAAAATGGAGGACGAGCACTTCGACACCGGCTTATTTATCGATGAAACCCAAAAGCGTCCAGCTATATGGGACATGGAAAGTCCGGATTAAAAAAACATAATTGGGAGGAGCTTGTTGATTTTCTTTGCATCTACTGCCTTTTTTATAGCAACAGTATAGGAGCCTCACACACACACATTAATGTTGACGTCCATTTTTCGTATTTAGCTTTTTTTTCGTATTATCATTTTCGGACTATGTAGTATATAGTATGGATATCCTGATCGCTCTCGTAAAACGCCGTGTTGAGCGCTGTGTGTACGCTGTCAACGCCCGCTGAACGCAAAGTCAAACGTATAATGTGTACGCCGCGTTAGGGTTAATGAACGTTCCATATTTTAAACAAATTGTTTAAGTAAAAATTTTAATAACAGATGTTCATTAGCACAAACTATGTTTAAGGCATATTTGATATATGTAAACAGCTTGTTCAGCACATTCATCACAATGGATCAAATTATTTTAATTGCTCTATGAATTTGTGTTAAGATTTTCCAACAAAGTAAACAAAACAATAAATCAAAGTAAGAAATTATAAGGCCATTATCATACCAACAGCTACATTAATATATCAAAACACTTGAAAATATTTTAAGAGAAAAATAACCAGCTCACACTACTCTTTCTTGACCTATCTACTATCTAATGTTTTACTAAACTGTACATTATTTAATTAGTCTATTTAGTTCTTGCTAAGACCCAACTGAGAGTTTATGATGAAATCAATTAAGATATATAAGGATTAATCTAAAGAAATTACTAGAGTGACAAACTTTTTGTATATACATGGCATGTATCATAGACTTCAAATGAAGTTTTTATTTTATATACACCTCCAGTTTGAAGTATAATAACTAACTTATTTAAATTGTAAACAAAATAAAATATTCAATATAATCAAAGATTTATAGTGACTGTCTTATAGAAATGATAATCTCAGCATCCCTCAAGTAACATATCTAAAATTTTATGCAGAGCATCAACTTGGATTTCCCAGCAGAATTAATTAAAGATCTATAAATAAGGTTTCATTAGGGATTCATTTGTATTGTTGATAAGAATAAACAAGAGTAAGTTACAGCTTGATACAATGAAGTTTGCTGTAATTTTATTTCTGTGTTTACTAAATTATTCACGAGCTAATCCTGTTGTAAATGACATCCAAAATCATACTGAACAAAATTATTGGTTAGATACAGTAATAGTACACTGGCTGAAAACCACAGTAGAAGATAAGCATCAACACAGTTGGATAAATGGCACTGAACAAATAAAAACAATGTTTGATTATATTCCAGTGACCAAAGAAGTTGTTAGTGATAAAGAATATACAATCTATCACACATATAAAGAAAAAGACCTTTCACAAAAATTTGATGTTTTTGCTTCGATTTTAAAAATAGAACATTTGTTTTAATAACGGTTGGAAGAAGAGATTATCTTTTATAGAACAAACTGCGATTTGTATGGAAAACTACTTCCTAATTAAATTAAGTCATGTTCAATATGGAACTTTGATAATGTAAGTAGGACACTGAAAATGAAATTTTCTGGCAATGAATCCTCTAATCTAAAATTTATCAAATGAATATTACAATATTACTACATATCTTCCTGGCTTCACTAAAAAGAATACAGGAATTACACTACATAATATGCATTTAGTTACTGTTGGTTTGAAGAGAATCTGAATTATATTATGCAGATGTCATGATTTGGCCTATGTGTGGTACAGCATATAAGTAGAATTATAAAGAAGCTATTTTAGATGTTCAGATAGCATTAAATTCAAAATGCAAATAAATTCAGCAAATTAAAAACCAGTGTAACCACATACCTACATCAATATGAAACAAGGCAACAACAACAACAACAATATCAATATGAAAAAGTTTTAACTGTTGAAGCTTAAGTTGAGATGGTATATATGTTGATATAGTTATTTGTGTATAATGTATATGTATTAGGATGTTGCTATTTGTACCACTACCAAGCGATAAGACCACCTCTTGTACTGCTTTGTGTGTAGCTATAGCTATCTATGTAATAATAATAATAATAATAATAATCTTTAATAATAATAATCTTTATTGTGGCAATTCATTATTACAAAGTATAACACTGTTATATAAAACTTTTACATCAATTATTTAAAACGGAAATGCGTAGACACTTGTACTAAATAAACTTGTGCTATGTACCTTCAGCCGGATAATCTATTTGATACAATAATTCGAAACAATATTTAATCTTTATTTATGTATATGTAATAAAAGTGTTAGATAATACTGTTAGTAACTTTAATGAGCATGCTTTTGGAGGTAGGTGTGTGTGTGTGTATGTGTGCATGTTTGGGTATGAATTTATGTTTGTTTTCAAATTTTATTGTTACTGTGCAATTTTAAGTAGGTCCTCTGTTTACCTTTGATTAATTGTTTTTAGCCATAAAGTTATTCTTTTCTTACATTCCATACGTGACAGAAAAAATATGTTTAATTTCTTGTTTATTTTATTGTCCNAAGTGACCGGGAAATACTCTGTTTGCTCGTCGTCAACTGCAACACAACAGCTCATATCGTCGTGAAGAAGCCGTAATAGTCGCACGAATTTGTTCGTACAGCCAGTTTTAATAAGTATTATCCATAGGGCCTCACGAGGAACACTGTCAAAGGCCTTTTCAAGATCAACAAATGACATGAACATTGGTTGTCCTTGTTCGCGACTCTTTTCCTGAAGTTGTCGAACGGTAAAGATGGCTTCACAGGTTCCTCTTCCTGGGCGAAAACCAAATTGAGTCTGTGGCAATACCTTTTCCGCTATCGGAAGAAGACGGTTGAGAAGAATCCTGGAAAAGATTTTTCCGGGAACGGATAGAAGTGACACGCCTCTATAGGAATTACAATCTGATCTGTTGCCTTTATTTTTATACAATGAGCAAATATGGGAGATATTAAATTCACGTGGTACTTGCTCTTCCTCCGACATCCGACCAAAAAGTTTCCACAACGTTGCGTGTAACTCCTTTCCTCCGTACTTAATTAACTCACCCGGTATATTATCTAAGCCAACCGCTATCTTGTTATTCTTGTTTTATCACTTCTTGTAATGTTGGCGGATCATCTAATTCAGGATTTTCTGGAAGTGAAGACAGTGAGTTTATGTATTGGAGGTCTGCCGCTTTGTCAACATTTAACAATCCACTAAAATGTTCCGCCCAGCGTTTCAGTATGTCCTCCTTAGCGGTAAGCAGTTGGGTACCATTAGATGGTTTAAATGGTGCGCTACTTCTTCGAATTGGTCGTATTAGTTTTCTTATTTCCATATAGAACTCGCCAAGTTGCTGTGTATCGGAGAGCCGCTGTAAGTGTTTAGCTTTTTCCAGCCACCAGTTGTCCTTAATTCCCCGCGTTAGTCTTCTGAGTTCAGCGCCACTTTACTTAATTTTATCGGTTAGATCGAGTCTTGGGTCATGATCTTGATGTCGAAGAAGGTTCCGGTGTTTACATAAAGCTTCTGATAATTCATTGTCATTCTCATCAAACCAGTCTTCGTGTATACGTTTCCTTAGGCCTAAGGCTTGTACACCAGCATTGACAATTTTAGTATTTAAGGAACATATACTCTCCTTAAGTTCTCGGACATAACATTTCCGCGCTTCATAGTCTTGCAACTTTGTGACATTCATACCTGTAGGTATTTTCCTGCAAGATCTACGCGAAGGCCGTAGTTGGAAATTAATCTTTGACAATACAAGCCGGTGATCTGACCAACAATTGGCGCCGCGCATGACGCGCGTTATACGGACCTGAGAAATGTCAATCTGGCGAACAATCGCATAATCGATCAGGTGCCAATGTTTAGATCTCGGGTGCATCCAGGTCGTTTTATGTTTATTAGGTAGTCTAAAGTGGGTGTTTGTAATAGTTAGACTAAATTGAGCACACAGGCTAAGCAATAATTGACCATTGCTGTTCATGTTGCCAATACCATGTTTTCCCAGTACACTTGGCCATGCATCATAGTCACACCCTACGCGGGCATTAAAGTCGCCCAGCAACAAAATCTGTTCTCTTGATCGGATCTTAGCGAGAGTAAGTGTAAGGTCTTCATAAAATTTAGTTTTAGTCTCATCATCCTTATCCATTGTTGGTGCATATACACTTATGATGTTCAGAAAGTTGTCATTACTGAGATGTAGACGTAAAGATATGATTCGGTCTGATATGTAGTTTGGAAATTCTTCAAGTTGTTTTGCCATTTGGATCTTCATTGCAAAACCGACCCCAGAACGTCCAGGTTCTGAGGCTGGGGTCCCTTTCCAGAAAAATTTGTACCCACCACCGTGTTCCACGAGTTCACCTTCATCAGTCAAGTGGGTTTCGCTTAGTGCTGCTATGTCCACTTTGTAGCGTCCTAGTTCGCGAGCTACTACAGCGGTTTTTCTTTCTGGGCAAAGATTTGTGTCGCGGTCAAGAAGTGTGCGTACGTTCCACGCACCAAAAGTCATAAAAGCTGTTTTATATTTATTGTTTTTTGTGTATCTTCGACCACGAATATGGGATGCTTGGGCAGCCGTGGTTACTACCCCTCACATAAAATGGGATAAGCATTTTTTTGGAGCACCTTTTCTAGCCCCGTCCTTGGCTGAGCAAGGGAAGCAGAGCCTCCCTAAATAGGGCTGCTTCGACACTTGGGGTGCTGCCGAACCTGAGTTGTTATCCCGAGTGCAACTAAAGAGCGACCATCATCACCCAAGTCGCCTATGTGCAGGTGTTAGTCAAAGCCAGAGCACATCACGACCTGACCTCTCTACTTCCACGCATCGCCACAGGGCTCCTATTTATTCAGAATCCATTATGCGAAAGCAGTCAATTGCGCGAGATATATTTAGGTGCACAGATGTATGCGCTAACACAAATGCACGCACTCGTCCTTCCCCTCCTGAGTCTTGTGGAACGGGGACCGCTACAACCGGAGAAGGGTTTGGATGATGTATCTGGCCGACGGTAACTATACGCCCTCTGCCGCCGCCCTAGGCCTTCTACCATGCCTTGCTATTTCGCCGGATCCGCCAAACTCGTTGTATATCTACGCTGAGCTGCCTTTTTCGCCGAGATAGGCTCTGTGCAATTAACGAGAGGGAGTCGCAACTTGTTTAAGGCCGATTGCAGAAACAGCGCGTGATTTTTATGGAAGTTATGAATAGGAAGTTGGCATTTGAGATAGGAGGAGTTTCAGGGAAAAGCAAGGGATAGGAATAGGACATTTCTGCCGCGGACAGGAGATTATAGAGCGGTAGTAACAGCTCGAGGAACCTGGGGTCGCTTACCCGCATGTTTAGTTAGTAACCGGACAGGTTATCTGACTAAACACCCTCTGGGCTAATCTAATGAATAAAAAATGTTTGTAATACATATACTACTATGGCTTTGATTATTGTCATAAATATCAAGTTCTACTTACTTTATCAACATGGAGATGCCAATACTCATCATGCACTGTAACTGCTTTCTTTGGTGTTATTTCTGAGAAGAATGTTGGATGTGTTAAATAAATTTTATTGGGCTGAACACCAAAGTGGTGTGCTATGCTGTGTTTTATTTTCTCCTTCACTACCTAAACACACATAAAACAACAACATGAATTATATTATGATTCATATATAAAATATATTATATACCCTATTTAGGAAGTTAATATTATGGGATGCCTAGATATAAAATATATCTTAGGATGATTTAAGAAAGGAATTCATAAGCTTTAAATGCCAAAGTAGTTTTGATTCTTTTAAAAAATATTTAGTTACATAGTCACAGTCCATGCAACTAACTATGATGTTGAATTATAACAAAATATATAAAAGCTATTGTGGTATATACCCATTAATACAGTTGGAAAAAATATTTCCTACTGCATGGGCAATCTTATGATAATGTGGACTGATCTTCAAATATAATATATAGAAAGAGACATATTTAAATTGTTGGATAAAAATCTTTGCTTACTCTGAATATATTAAAATCTTCTTGTGTGAATAAATGCTTCATTTCATCAACTTTATATATATTGACAAAATATTGTCCTTTCGACAAAGCACCACTATGCAAATCTAATATTGAGGCACCACCAAAAGACCCTCCATATTTTAAGCCCTTTATGCCTAATTTTAACAGTTCATCTGCTTCTCTTACAGATATCACTTTATCAGTGACAAATCTCTTGCAATCCCTAGGAGCACAACCCTCAAATTTGTATAATTCTTTCATGTAGGCAGGAGAACATTCTACAATTAGACCCTTTCCTGCCAAGAGTTCGGACTGCTTTGCAAAAGTTTTTACATTGTTGTTTGATGAAAAATAAACAACTATAAGCAAGGAGAAAATGACTACTGTTCTGGATAATATTCTTAAAGGCAATCCTTTATTTATAGATCTGAAAAATAAGTAGTATTATAAATCAACAATCAAAGATATTTGACGATTCATAAGTGCTGTAATAAACCTACTGGAATAAAGATATTTTGACTTTGACTTTGAATACAAAATTTAGAAGTGTAATACTAAATAGCTTTGTACTAACTTATCAGTGGGTTGGTTTTGTTCAATAGTGTTACTCTCAGTTTTTAAATTATTTTTTCTCTTCTTAACATCACCCATTTTTATGATTTTGCAATTTTTCTACATAATATAAACATTGATCAGGAATATTAATATATTTTGATCACTGAAATTAGGTACGTATTTGGTGACTGTATTCAATATTTGAGAAATTTTGCACTGATTCAATTTTAAAATATCTACTATACTGAAAATATTATCGATTACTCTACTCTGTACTAGAATTTTAAAATCAAATATACTTTTTTGGTCCAGGTCTATGATTAAAATCAATCACATCATTTATGAATGATCCATAGAGCACAAAATTGTTTATGAAAAAACATCCTGATTTTTTGTTTTACGGCTACAATTTGCTGTTTGAATTTTAAATAAATTAAATTGGAATGCTATATGTTTTTGAGATGTCATAATTCTTTCCTATGGCCAATTTTTTTAAGGCCCCATTAGAGTAAATGATTGGCTTGATAATACGGGAGTTAAAGAATACTTCTTATTCATAATATTTCTAGGAGAATGGAAAACTAAAGGTATAAACCATAGTGACGTTTAGGCTTCTCTACCTTTTTTTTTGCTATATATATAATTAAAGAATTATCATTTCAATTATTATCATTAGAAATTTAGATTAAAATTTCCACTTATTTACAAATTTTATTGAAAATTTTGATTAGATTCGTCTATTTTTAGTTATACCAGAAGATAGCATAGATACTGATTTCACCAAATCGTTTAATACTATTGGTACGTAATAATCTGTGGCGATTAACATTGAAAAAAATCACGACCGTTGCATTGTATGTTGATTGCATTTGCGATTATCAATTTTTATGTCGAGATCTCTCGCGAAATTCTTTGTGTTAAATCTATAATGTTTTAATATTAGTTGCGGTAGCTACTGAAAGTTACACTTGTTGTAAATTTCACTTTTGTGGGCCATGTTTTTCGAAGACGATGAGGGATTTTTCCATCCTGATATAATTCGTGTCGTCCGTCGGAAGATTTGTATGTACTTTTTTGTGTAATTAAAAGGAGCTTTTAAAATCATCAAAATATTTATCGTTACGCTACTTTCAGATTTAAATACGGCACAACATACTGATAGCGCTGTTCCAACTCACACTGAGGACGGAATACCCATTCGAAAGTTGTACGTTTCTAACTTACCACCAAAGGTAAGAATTCGTTTCTTAAAAATAAATTCACTACTGTAAAATTTTTCTCTGTCTATTATTTTATATGATTGTTGTCCTTTATCTTTGTCTAAATCCATAGTTATAGATATTCATAACAATATTTTCATTACATAGGCACTATAATTTACCTTGAACGGTCTTTGATTCTTAAGAAAACTAACTATAACATGATCAAAAGTTTCTGTATTTATGTATGCTCAATGAATATACCACACCTTTATATTCAAAAGTAGCATTTTTAAAAACGAGGTACTTAATATTGAAACTCCAATTGAACAGTTTTCAGGAATTCAACTATGTTAACAATTTTAAATAGAGTTTATGATGTTATTTGTAAATGAAAATATTGAATATATTCCATAATTCTTTTGAAATCCACAGTTATACCATGCTAATTAATTGTGACTTTCTATCCATGACATTAATTTATTATTTAATGTAGTATTACGAGTTGAATTTCTTAATTAATTTTGCAAAAGTAGTAATTAAAAAAATTGTAGGTATTTTTAAAAAATCCTAAATTTTTCCTGATAATCGTGACTATATATCTTAAAAACAATTGTGCATTGTGCTCTAGTTGCATATTATTTTTTATTATAATATATCGTTAAACAATAGTTGCTCTTAAATGTCTTAATATTTTTTGAGATTCAAGGAATATTCTGGTATGTATGTTATAATTTACATACAAAATGTAACTTATATAGAACTACATTCAATATTTATAATATACTAAGCAGTTTCTTTACCTTCACAGACAACAAGAGCCGAGTTGTTTGGTGTTTTTGCCCAATATGGTTTTATAAGAAGCTGTTGGCTAAGAATGGGTGATAGGGGACCAGAGAGAGTTCCAACACCTACCTACGCCTTTGTAACTTTCAGTAATCCAGCTGATGCACATAAGTAAGTGTTTAGGAGAAATTTTTGTCTATTTTGTTGTAGTAAATATACACACCAGCATATTTAAGAGAATAAAAGAAATAAAAATAAACGTTTCATATCAGTATCATAACCTTATATTGTACAGATATAAATTTTTTTTATGTTCTACTAAATATGCTACTGTGTATATATCAAACATTTGGCTAAAATTTGGCAATTTATGTTATTATACTTCCTATAAAATGGAAATCTTTAAGTAGGCTTGTCAAGCTTTTTTGAATAGCCAAGTAAACCTGTTCATGTTGAATCTACTATTGGTTTGTAAGGTTGATTCTACTGAGAAGATACACTCTGTAATGATTCATTTTACAGCAATGATACATGTAAAATGAATTATTGAATATTATTATACAAACATTCTGGGTCTGGCAAATTACTCCTGAACCTTTTGTAGCCTAAAAACCAGCACCACTAGGTTTTTGTTGATTCTTGTATTAGAATTGTGTTTTTCATTTGTTTTAAATGTTCATGCAATCTTTTAAATTACACATTGAATGTATAGTCCCTTCTTGTAAGATGTAAATCGGTTCCATATCAGCTGTTCTTGTCTACAGCATTATACTGTACAATATGATAATGTTCATAGTATTATTAGTGGAATGAGTAGACTAAAGTATTCATACAAAGGCAGCAGAACTAGATCTCCATACATCTCCACCCATCTTGTGACTATATCTTAAAATTGAGCAGTCTGCTTTAGTTTAGGACCATAGCACCTTATTAGTTCACACTCTCCATATATTGCATGTAGATCTTGTTCAAATTGTCAATCATTAATATAATACTTTTTGATGCAACTACTTATTTTCAAACTATTTTTTTAAACTTATGGTGAATACTTTATATTAAGAATATTATGTAAGAATTTGCTATATTTTGAGATGACAGGTGCAGTCTAATCTGTTGCTCTTATAGTTTATCAAAAAAATGATTGTATACTGATCTATTAAGGGAAAAAACTTACAATAAAATCACCAGCTTTAGGTTCAGTTTAAAATAACTGATATATTGATGACTAGCAATGCTCTACCATTTCACCCGCATACCAATCTTGTAGCAGTGGAAGGTCTAATGAGTCAAGACTATTGATTTATTAACTAATACATTTTTAAATCAGTAACATCATTTAAATAGAATGTCCAACATTAGTCAATTTAAAAATACTCTATATGTACTGATAAATTCTTGTTTTCTAGGAGGTAATTCTTAAATTTCTTAAATTGCTACAGTAATTTTTAGCTTGCTAAAAATACACGCCTGCTTTATATAAGAGTATAGATATGTTGGTGAATATTGTTGGAATATGAGCTAACTCATGATTGGAATGTCCAAATTTAATAATTAACAAAGTATTTTACAGGTATTGTAACAAAATATCATTTATTAGGATAAGGATTAATACAGAGGGATGAATAATATAGTTTGATTACGGTTGGTACTATTATTAACTTTTAAAATGTAAAAACGTAGTTGTGACATAACTACAGTAGTTGGACACAATATGTGCATACTATACCATCCATACAATAGTATTGCTAACCTTTTTTGTAGATATATAATACCTTCTATAATATTGTAGAACGTAAGCAGATAAGTTCGCGAATTTGGCTTTTAAAGGTGTTTTTTGAATGTGAAACCGCATTATACGGAAATTTTGTTTAAATTTAAAATTTCAAGAGATAGGAGGATATATTTTAATGAGAGGGCGTTATTTAAAGGGATATGGTACAAGACTACTCAGTCTGAGCCTCCCCATATACCGCAGTTTGTACATTAAAAAATTAACAGAAATAAGTAATAGCATGTAGAGTAAGGTCTGGACGCATGTCTTTGGCTAAGTTAAAGTATCTTATGAGGAAAAGTTCTTCCCCTAACTGTGCAGTTTGTGGAGTAACTGAAGATCTTGAACAGTTGCTAATGGCATGTGCATGGAATCAAAGATTGAGAGAAACATTAACACATGAATTAAATTTTAATTTTTGAAATATTGGTGTTTTTAATTCAATCTTAAGTGAACCTTTCAGTTATTTGGTGTTTAAGTTATAAAAATTTGTTAATGTTTCTCTCAAAGAATTTTAGTCTTTCTTTTTTGTAATTATATGTATATTTCATTTTCTTGTAAAATTTTTGTGTGTTAGTTTATAAATTTACGAGGGGGCTGGCGTGTATTATTATAAATACAAAAGCCCCTTAAAAAATGAATTAAAAAAAAATCTTTTTGTTATATCGTCAATAGTTTCCTCAATGCATGCGAAGCAATCTTTTTTATGATCAATTTTTTCACATTTTGCGTTACCAATTATGCATTTTTATTAAGGATCTCTATTTTTTTTTGAGAAAGTAATATAGCCTATGGAATTCAGTGAAAGTGCAGCTTTCTAATGGTGAAAATATTTTTGAAATCAGTCGATTAGCTGTTGTACTTACATACAAGAAAACAAAGGTTCCTCTTTATAATAGTAGTTTTCATTGAGTGGAAATTTAAGTAAAAGACATCAAAATTACAATGGCTATGCATACTGCAGAAATTAAAATATATTTTTTATTTGTTTTGATACAAAAATAAATGTTTGACTGTTAGTGTAACTGCATTAGCTATTCGTCTTAAGGCCATAATGCAGTCCTTTATTCCATTCAGTCATTGGTAGTTTATTCTGCTTTTCACTTTGTTGTTTAATTTAATATTCTGGACCTAGTATTTATTGTTGAATTAATTTTAATGAACCAAAAATATATATTTTATATCAACTAATATGCTGTCATAAAAATTGTGCCAACATATAAAAGCTGTAAGATCGTTTTCATTTCACTATATGGCTGTTACCAGACACAGTTTATAAAAATATAAATTAATTGCTGAACCTGATAGTAGGTGATGACATAGTCTTAGATGGAAGTGTGCTAACCTTGTATTATATAATTTGCCTATAACGGGTTAACAAGGATTGTATCTCAATGTGAATTGTTCGCTTGTTATTGCTGATATTGAGGTAACACGCCACTGCCGAAATTCCACCAGTATAGATTTAATAGAAAAAATCGAAAATGCAATTTCCAATATAGGTACTGACCGTATTAAAATGAGTATTCACACCATTGCACCTTTGTTGGGATGTTAATTTAAACATTTATATTTCTAGGGCTCTTCAAGCACCTGTATACGAGAAGACATTGCGAGGGCGTCATTTAAGAATATCGCCAGCTGACAGTTGGCATCAGCCTTCTGAAGAACCTGATGCCCTCCTTAATTATAGACCACGAAATGGAAGAGATGACAATTCCAGTACTAGTGACAGGCATCCATTGCATGAAGAAGTTGAGGGTAAGTGTGAAACATTTTATACCAGCTGACCTGCGAAATGCGGGTACTGAAATGTGGGTATTATAATACACCCACATGAATTTAATGCTTATATATAGCTTTGCCACTAAATGTTAGCAAAAGCTACTTTTTTCGCAAAAATATAATTATTAAAGTCTAATTGTGAACGATAGATTGTATAGGCACCAAAAATTTCTCAAGTTATTTGCTGGATCAATATGACGCAATTATTTTTTATATTCATCACAGGCTAGCATTAAAGTATATTATGTATGATTTTGTGAGAGAATACATAAGTGCATGTGTGCTAAGCACATATTGCGTTTTTTATGTGTCTATAATATATATATTTGGTCTTGTCTGCGTTTGAGTCATAATTCACCTTCAGACAATTTTTTTACTTGCTTTTACATTTATACTATTAACACTGAAAACATCCCAAAAAACCTAGGATTTAATTTTATGATTAGCTTAAATTTGTGCTTGTTAAGGGTGTGCTATTTTAATATACACTGACAGTATCTCAATTCCATAACTAATGCAAATTAAAAAAATCTCTTTTATAGACATTAGTGCTGAAGATGTTATTCCTTCCTGCACCTCAATTGAAACCGAAAACAATGATATCACTGATGAATTTGTAAGTAACCATATATAACCCTTTGTATTTATAGCATATTTACACTATGAAGTTTTTATTAAATTTTATATTACATACATTTTATATGCTGAACAAAACCCATTTAAAATATTTACTTGTGCAAATGTTGCTTGTGTACTGTAACGGTTTCAGTTTTCAGAAAGAAATATTACTTTAACATTATTGGTTATTAAATTCTTAATTTATTCAATATTTAAGAATTTAAATATATCTTGTTAAAATTTTTGAACCAATCAACTCCAAATAACTTTTCAAAAGTTATAGTATAGGTGATGACATTTGATGTTAATATAGTTTATTTTTATATTCATTTGTTATATCAGTTTAATTATATGCCAACTCTTGTCAGCTCATATAAAAGGCCTAAAGCTGCATTTTCATGAAATCAGTTTTACATGCCTGTGGTAGATGGTGTAACAATTAACATTTTTTTATATTTCATGTACTCTTCAAGATTGAATTGAATTGCCAAAATATTGTGTTTCACACTTTGTTAATTACAATATGATGTTCTACATTACATTTATTTAACTGCACTCTACCATTTTTAAAGAAGCTATTTTAGCTGACAAAATTTAATTCTATGATTTAATTTTAATAAATTTTAACTTTATTCATTTCATAGTTTTGACTTTTGGTAATTATAGTTCTGCTTTGGGTCTGTTGTGTTTTCAAGTGAAAATTTTATTGGTTTATGTAATGTCTCTTTTATTTATAAGTCTGTACACCCATTCCGTGTAAGGGCTCTCTCCAATTAAACCTCGTTTTCGATTTACGGCATTTATAACGGCAAAAAACCTTTTGTTCGATGTCGATATATCTAATGTTCAGTGTGAAAGTGATCTGCAGATAATCATTTCTCCACCGTCTAACTATGTATTCATGCACATATTTTATATAAATATAGGAGATATGTTCCAACAAAGAGAAAATTATCAATTTCCATTCAATGTCCGATGGCTTAGCGAGAAATGGTTGAATCCATATCTTTTTTCCCATCATATTCATTAAAATTGTGCGAAACATGTTACTCAGTCAAAATAATATGCAAGATCCTAAAATTAGAAACTTCAAGCTTCAAATGGCGTTTTATTTTACTTCGATCCGAACATTTTTAAAAAAGACACAGTATTTGTAAAATCGTTAAAAATTGAGTTTTTTTTGATCCTTTAATTTTTCCTCTATTTTACTTTTGGTTTAAATTTATTAAAAATATAAGATGCATTTTGAATAATAAACATTTAAAACCAATTCCATTGACTTTGTATTAGAATAATTGACTTTTCTTGATTGATCTCAGAAGAACTTTTGCTTTACGGCAATGTTTCCTGGAACGTAGGCCGTATAGCAAGGTTTGGATGTATTATGAAATACTTTGTTTCCCAAATGATATAAAGTAGAATTACTAATTTTTAGAACAAAGAAATCGAGGAGGATATCACTGAGCCATACAACATGTTGGATGTTTTGAATGCTGATTGTGTGTCGCATATTCTCTCATATGTGCCTATCCAAGATCTCATCAAGTCAGAGCGAGTCAGCAAACGATGGCAAAATATGATTCAAGAGTATTTATTGAGTGAGTTTTTAGATTAAGTAAAAACACTTGAAAGTTTCTTCTTTCAGATAGTGAATGTTTGTGTGTGTGAGAACATGTACTTTAATTTTTTCCAAAAATAAGGAGAGCAAATAATATATATTTCTGCTCGATTTTTATTTTGATGGATGGGGATGTACCCAACTGAAAAAAATATACAGAATATTAAAAAAAGTATTTTGATGACTTTAAGATTCATGGTTTTGAACTGTTTCTTTTACAACCACAGTGTTAATGTAATCCCAAGCAATAGTGCTAAAAAAATTCGCAGATTTTCCAAAAATATTAGAAAGCCCGCTCAATGGATCGGTCTACGCAACGCCAAAATAACTATTTGTAAAAATAATTTGTTAATAAACCAGGGCATAAATTGTGACAGAAAAAAATAAAACATTTTAATGTTATCACAGGGTGTTTTTTGTTTTTAAAAAATTGATAGCTGATGCGAAAAACGATAGCAAAAATGTAGTTTATTATAAACAACATTCGACAAAATCCACGTGATTATCAACGATTGGTCGCCATCTCTGTGACGTCATAATGTTATGTAAAGCAAAAATTGAAAGTTTCAGAAAATAATTTTTAATTTAACTTATTAATTATAGAGAACAAAATAAAAAATGCACTCTTTATTGCGTACAAAGCACTCACGTCCTTTGCGCGACAAATGGACGAATAACTCAAGATCACGCTAACCGATTTCGATGATTCTTTTTTTATTGGAAAGTATATACTTATAAGGATATATTTTTTATAATGATTTAGAAGAGGAATGGGATGTACGGATCAGGTCTTTTCGTTACGGTGCATAACTGAAAAATGTTTCGCTAAACACCAAAAAGTCTATTGCGCTTTCGTAGATTTAGAAAAGGCCTATGACCGAGTGGTGAGGAATGATCTGTGGTCAACGTTATCAACGTATGGGGTGAACAGTAATCTGATTCAAGCATTGAAGTCTCTCTATGAGGGTTCTAGTGCTTGTGTCAGAATAAACGGGGCGTACACGGAGTGGTTTTCTGTCGAAAGAGGGGTTCAACAGGGATGTTTTGCGTCACCATGGCTGTTCAACCTATTCATGGATAAATGTTTGACAGATTTAAAAGAATGTATGTATGGGTTAAGAATGAATGAATTAGTCATCAAATGTTTACTCTACGCTGATGATCAAGTAATACTTGCGTCATCCGCTAACGAGCTACAGGAGATGCTAAATATTATAAATGAAGCTTTGAAAGGGAAAGGAATGAAAGTGAACGTAAACAAAACGAAAGTTATGCTTTTTGAATGAGATGAATCTATGATGAATGGCAATATTCTGATATATGGGGAACAAGTGGAAGAGGTGAAAGAATTTGTATACTTGGCTAGATTGGCTGTGCATGCTGGAGTGTTGGTGCCAACACTTATGTATGGTAGTGAAAGTTGGGTATGGCAGAAGAATCACAAAAGTAAAATAAATGCGTTAGAGATGAGAGTGAATGCGAAAATTAGAAGGGGACGACCAAGGCGAACGTTCCTGGACCAAATCCAGGACATTTTAAATAACGGCCAGGTCAAGAGTACTCTAAACCGACGAACTTGTATGAAAGTTTAATGAGAATGAAAGCAGCGAAGGAGATATGCAAGGATCGTGGCAAGTGGAAGGATGTTGTCTCTGCCTACCCCTATGGGAATGAGGCGTGATGCTATGTATGTATATCCTTCAAGGGTTGTTTTATTTATTTATTACTTTCTGCACACCACAAAAAAACAAAATAAAGACAAATATCTGGCTAACATAAGATGGCAGAGTACAAAAGGCGGTCTTATCGCTTGATAGCGATCTCTACCAGACAACCATTGGTATAGGAATAGTTGTAGCAGAGAAAGGTGGGTGGTGTATTCAGATAAACCTACATAATAACTACACACAAATACTTATAATAACATACATATGGTCTTATAATAATAAACTAACAAATAAAGTATATATATACATATATATAAAGCTGCTGCAGGTAATAATTTTTTACATTAGTTTTGAAAATGCGTAGCGATCGAGATTGCCTTATGGTTAATGGCAACGAATTCCACAAAGTTATAGCTTCTGTTACCTGAAAAGATTTCTGAAAATAACTTGTTTTACAGAATGGACTTTTCAGGATAAGCTGACGTTAAGGCCGTAATTGGGATTGTTCCCTAAGAAACACAAACATTTCTTTAAGATACGGAGGCGATTTGGGGTCGAATAGAATACAGTATAGAAGAGAAAGAGAACGTAAATCCCGGCGACGGCGTATAGGAAGCCACTTGAGCTTGTGACGAAATTCTGATATGTGGTAATACTTGCGCAAGCCAAATAGATAGATTTTGGAGACGCTCAAGTTTGTTAAGTTGCTCCTCGGACAAGTTAACAAAGCTTGCATCGGCATAGTCGAGAACAGAGAGAAGCAGAGAATGTGCTAACATAATCTTGGTAGGAATTGGCAGTAGTGAATGCAAACGTCGCAGTGAGCGCATTGCCATAAATATTTTTTTACTAAGTTCCTTTATATGCGGCCTCCACGATAATTCTTTATACAAATAAATGCCTAGATTTTTAACTACTGGGGAGTAGGGAATAGATACGCCATTATATGTAATGTTAGACAGATTTTGGAAGTTTGCTCGCGATATCATGCTAGGACCGCCAATAATAATAACTTGGGATTTAGCAGGATTCACCCGAAGATCAAACTTCTTACTCCAATCGCAAATTGCAGCCAAGTCATTATTAATAGCAGTGACCATGGACTCGAGATAATCCAATTGAGCTGAGCGGTATATTCGTATATCGTCTACATACATGTGAAAGAGAGAAGTAATATTTTTAGTTAAAGAATTAATGAAAATAGCGAATAACAAAGGGGATAACACGCCACCTTGAGGTACCCCAGCTGAGACATCACACCACGGCGAGAAATTTTCGCCGGCACGAGTGCGTTGTCCTCGACCACTGAGGTAACTCCGAAACCAGTCTATCACTGACGGAGATATGTTAATAGAGCGTAATATACTAAGCAAAATGTCATAATCAACATTGTTGGAGGCATTGCTGACGGCTAACAGGGTCAGGATAGAAAGTTGCCTGCTATCCATAGCTCGCCGAATATCATCTGTGACTTGGACTAATACTGTTGCTGTACTGTGGCCTGCCCGGAATCCGGATTGCAAAGGATTGAGATGGAAATGTTTGTTGAGGAATAAGTTTAATTGTTGAAAAACTAACTTTACAAGTACCTTTGATAGGAATGGGAGAATTGAGATGGGACGGAAATCACCAAATTGGGAAGGGTTGGCATTTTTTGGGGCAGCAGGTATCTGTGCATCCTTCCAAGCCGTGGGAAATTCATTAACGGAAATTTAATAATTCAGTATATGTGTCAAAATAGGGGATACAATGTCTAGGATTGGAACGACCATGTTGCGGCTAATACAGGCAGCACCAACAGCATTTGACGAGATGGAAGTTATGCTCTTTTTAACATCACATTCAGTGAAAGACTCGAAAACAAACAGAGGGAAAGTCCGGAGTTGAAAGAGGAGAAGGAATATTAAGAATGTGCTCTTTTTCGTATTTATCAATGACATCAGATGAAGAAAAATGTTTGTTAAAGAGATCAATATTAGTATTAAAAGAGGATTTATGTGGCAGCTTACCAACTCCCAGTGACTCAAGGAACTTCCAGGTCTTACTGGAGTTACAATTCTCAAGGGATTTATGTATGTGGCGCCGTTGTGCATCTCTACACATGGTATTGCAACGATTACGAATCTTATGGTATTTACTACGATTTTTATCATTGCCATTAAGCTTAAATTTAGTCTTTGCTCTATTCTTTTTTTCTATTAATGTTCTTACCTCCTCTGATAACCAAGGTGCTCGCAAATGCTTTATCTTGACAGGTCTAATGGGCGCATGTTTATCATAAAGTTGTGTCAGGAAAGTGTTTAACATAGGCACTTAAGTATCAATGGCATCGAGATTCATGATAGCAGTCCAGTCTAGAAGGCTAGCGTCACTGCACAGACATTTTTTGTCAATTCCTCCAAAGTTGCGTCGCAGAAGTATTCTCGATTTTGCTTTAGGAGGACGAATGTTATATGAAAGGTAAATTAGGTCATGATATGAGAACTCGTCAGCTGAACACTGACCATGCTCGAAAACAAAATCTGTGGATGAGACCATCATAAGGTCAAGGAGAGAGGTAGTACAGCCAGGAGATTTGTGCGTAGCATTAAGGGGCAAAATATGCAAATTTAAAGCTTCTGTTATTGTCATTAATTTCTTGCTGCGGATGTCGCCTTGGATTAAACAGGTGTTAAAATCTCCCATCACAATAGACTGGCTGTAAATTGGAATTACCTGTTCAAGTAATGTCTCAAATGATTCAAAATAATTCGGGACAGAGAGAAGGGAGTAAAATACTCCAAGTAGGATTTTAGTTTGAGATAGGACAACTTCAATCAGCAAACTTTCGGCTACATCTAGCATTGGAGGTTGAGCAGACGAACTAATTATAGTAAAAGAAATGTGCGATCGTAAGTAAATCGCCACTCCACCCCCCATCATACCAACACGATCGTTCCTAATAAGCTAAATTCCTGGGTGAGAATAAGACGTGGACGGTAAGCATGGTTTTAACCATGATTCCGACACTAGAATTGCGTGTATATTGCGAGAATCTAAGGATGCAAGCATGTCAGGATAATGAGCCGGGATACTTTGGGCATTAATATGGATGACATTTTCAGACAGTCTGAGAACTAAGAATCTATGGCGACATTTAAAGGAGTGAGTGATATACTGTGAAAGCTATCGTCACCAGATTGTACACTACTAGAGGAAAAGACATGAACTGTTCACTGCTGCTACTATTAGAAGACATGATATATAATAAATATGTATACTATATTACTGTATAAATATATATAAAAATGATATGTATTCAAATTTAAAAAAAAAACTTAAAATTACCGAACCATTCCTAAACCGCCAGCTGCAATACTTTTAAAAAAGCAATTAATATGTTTGTACAGGAAAACAGAGAACTAACTTAGAAAACAAACTATTTAAAATGGAATTACAAAGAGACAAGAAAAATAACAATGTCGTAGTAAAATAATAAAAACAGAAGAAAGTTAAAGATGTGTGTCCGCTTTGTTTTATCTAATCCTGTGGCAATCTCAATTGTCATATGACGTGTTTCCAAACGAACGTCTTTAGTAGCTGTTAATTCTCAAATGTCATTACGAATCAAAATTGTATGTTTACAAAAACCGCCTACTAATGATGAGAAAAGGAAAGTTTTAAAAAGAAAAAAAAATTAAACCGCTATATGCCACATTAACACGAAACGAAAAATTAATTATCAAAACCAAAAATCAAGTAAATAAAACAAAGTACGAGCAATATAATATAAGTAGCTATTTTTTCATCGGTTTCGTTGACCTGGGGATAGTGGTTTTATTATCCTTTGAGACACCTGGTACCACCGGCGCTGCACTGATTGAAACGGGCACTTCTTGCGTTAAACACGGGATGGCCTTCAGTTCTGACATAGTAGTGATACGGTGCCGTGTGCCATCAGAATCCTGTACAACTATAATACCGTCTCGGTCCAACATTTTGTAACGCCAAAACGCTGGCGTGCAGCGAGGAAAGTGTTGTGGCGGTTCTTCGTGAGGAATTCGGAGATAGTTATACCACTGCCTTTTAAATTGGCCTTAGAGGCCCATATTTTGTCTCTCAACAAACACTCTTTACATTTAATCAAGTCAGCACGTGGTTTGCCCGAATCAGGGATTCCCAATCGATGACATCTGCTAATAGATTCAGAAGATAGATCTTTTGATTTTTAAATGATGCTCCAAAACCTGGAATACACTTTTGAAAGAATCTTCCTTATCTGCTTCTGCGACACCATGGATTAAAAGTATTTTCCTCCTGGATCGGGTTTCTAGCGCATCATACTGCCTGGATAAGAACTCCACTTGTAGTTGCAGGTTTTCCAATGCTGTCTGACCAAATGAAGGAAAGGCTGCAAACTGCGAGTTAATATTTGAAGTGGGGCTAGTTGCTGGAATTGACCCCTTCAGTTCTTGCTGGAAATCAGCCATCCTGGTATTGAAGTGCTCAGTTAACAAGTGATTCCTTTATATTTAACACCAAGTAACACATGTAAAGTTAGGTTAAGCACACAGTCCACCCACAATTTATCACTAAGTTTTTATGATTTCTGTACAAATTTATGAGAAGAAGTAGCTGGCAGGTTCATGTTAGTCACACACACATTCAAATATAATATCTGATATGTTTTATATTTTTTATAAATATTTTACATGGAGCACAAAACTAGCTGACTGTTTTATTTAACTCCCACCCACGAAAAATAAGGCTTATAAAAGTTTGGATAGGTTCTGATGATGGATTCCATAACAAAGTGATGGAACGCTTCAATTTTTAGGAAAAAATTAACAATACTCGACGAATCTTTTATAGGCTATTCGGATATTTGAGTCACCTACCGTAACATCGGTATGTTCAAGTAATTGTCGTCTTTACATATGAAGATCAATAGAACTCCTCAATGGCTTACAGTAAGGGTGCGATTTATGGCAAAATATATAACTGTCTGTGATCAAATGACAATGAGCTTACGTTTGTTGCTGCATTATTTGAAATGTGAATTATGTGTGAAACGGTGGTATAAGGTTGCGGGTTCGATTTTGGGGTGTGGCGATATTAATGTAAATTTAATTTTGTAAAGTTGTTTCATTTAAACGGTGTTACCTCATATGAGCAACACGTTTTAAGGTGTACACAAATTGAGACAAATTTGTTAGTTTATTACAGATTCACTAAAAATAAAAAATAAATAGAAATTTTAACAAAAAAACAACCGCCTACAAAACAAACTTACAAATATATTAATATGCTCTGAAAATAAAGAAATAATTGCGTATTCTTTTATAGTGTTCTTCGTATTCGTATATTTGGAGCCGGTCAGCCAAGATACCTTCATATATAGCTGTAGGCTGTAACTACATATATAGCTACAGGTGGGAGAGACGCGGGAGCTGCCAAGTGGACACGCGGGGAACATTGGCTGACGCCGACTCCGAATATAAGAATACGAAGAACACTACAAAAGCATTATTTCTTACTTTTTAGAGCATATTAATATATTTGTAAGTTTGTATTGAAGGCGGTTCTTTTTTTGTTCAAATTTCTATCCATAAGACTTGTTTATATTTATACAAATTTAGAGATAATAACTTTAGATTTCCAAGACATAAAAGGAGGGAAGAAGGAAAATACGATTAGGTATATAAATGTCATTAAAATATTAAAAGTGTCGCAAACTATTATAAATAATTTGTTGAAATCTGAAATGGCGAATTGTAAACTAAAATGCCACGTGTTTTATGTCTTTATTAGAAATTTTGTTTTTGAATTTAAAATTTAGAAAAGAGAATTTATGAAATATTTTTATTTTATACTTTAAGAAAAATAGTATATTAAATTATTAAATGATGAGTGGCAAATTAAAATGCCTCATGTTATTTGTAAATATTAAAACTACCTAATCTTCAAACGAATTATCATAAAAACGCTGCACATATTCGTAACGCTTATCACGCGTTTCATCCGTAAAAATTTTACCCTCATGCGCCTCGAGATATTTCACTATAAAAACAGTTTCGCCTTAAAACTGCATGATATTTGCCTGTACTATATTTTTTTCTAAAAGCCTATTGTGTATCCAATGTGTGCAGGTGTGCGCACATTTAAAACATCGTGGTGGCAGCATGCGGCGGTACCGCTGACGACTGCGGTGCTACGGCGCGCACTTCGGCGCCTGGGCGGCTCGCTGCTACGGTTGCATATAGACCACCATTGGTCAGCCTTGAACGACCGCACCGCACACACCGTGGGCAAGTTCTGCCCCAACCTTGAGGAGCTCAAGGTCACTACTTTCACTTTATATAGGAAGAATTATGGAATCATTGTCCAAAAAAACAGAATATCATTCGAAAATATGAGTTTTGCCGGTTTTGCAGAGTGACGAATATACATGGCATAAAGAACTATAGTTGACAAGAGATATAATTGCCTCATTGGTCTAGTGGTTAGCATGTTCGACTACAGATATGAGGTCCTGGTTTCGAGTCCCGGGTCGGGACAGCGTTGTGTTCCACCCTCGTGCTTAGGTGAGCATATTAAGCTGTCGGTCCTGCGACTGATCTCTCTCCGGTCGTGTCGGATTTTCATCACATCGGACTATGAGAGTGAAGGAATAGAGAGGGTACTATGCCTGCCAATCTGCAGTGGAGCAGCGTGGTGGGTCTATGCTCTAATAACCCTCTATCATATGAGTGAGGAGGCCCATGCCCAGCAGTGGGACATTAATGGGATGGTACTTACTTTTTTTACATATAGGCATTTCAGATTTGTATGATTTAAAATTAAACCTCGCTAAGAGCCTGTTACCAGTCCTTGATTATGCTGACACTTGTTTTTTTATTTCACTGAGGAGCAATTAAATAAGCTTGAGAGACTTCAAAATGTATGTATTAAATTCATATTTGGTCTCAGCAAATGTGATCATATTTCCGTTTTCCGACTAAAGTGGATTCCAATTCGCCTTCGCCGGAATACTCATCTTCTTTCTGTTCTCTACTGTGTGCTGTTTGATCCTGAGGCGCCCATTTGTGTTAAGGAACGCTTCGAGTTCCTTGTCGAGTCTCATAATGGACATCTCCATTTGCAAGAAAACTTAAGTTTAAAAACCGCACTCTACCTCTTTTTTTTAGGAATCGTTCTCAGTTCAACCTGCTGTCTTTGGAATTCACTGCCTATCCATATAAAATATGCTCAGTCCCACAATTTATTTAAAAAGATGGTAAAAGATAACTGCCTGACCAAGAAAATTCATTAATAGATACTGTTATCATTATTTACTATTAGCGTTCTAATTATTGGTTGTAAATAGATTTAATACACCTTTCTCTGCTTCTTTTTTTATGTGTCCTTTTAATTATTTTTGGTTGCCTGGAAAAGATTGCTATTTCAGTGATAAGGTCGGCAATTGTACTCCATAATGTATCTGTTTTTGTCTTAATTGTATTGTTTCTCTATTTATGTGTTGGGTGTACTATAAAGTGTTTTGTATTGTATTTTCATTTAGGTCTTTATATTTTAAGCTGAATCCCTTGTTTTTTCTTGGAACAATAAACAAAATTTTAGTTAACAAAACAAAAGTTATTTTCGTTGTTGTAAACGATATGACGCTGTATCCGATAACGTTATAAACGGTATGTTTGTCTGTTAGTTTATATAAAAATATGGCCGGGACCTTGCCGTTCGATTGTTGTAAATGCGGATGTTCTGGTTTCGATTACCGGCGGCGCAAATTTACGAAAATTTTGCTTTATCTACTAACCAACGTGTTATGCGAAACTACGATAATTTTATTATGATAATAAACTTCATAAATATTAATGTTGCTCAACAGGTTGTTGGAATGCATACGAAAAACTGGAACCCTTTAATTTATGGATGCAAACAACTCAAAAGTCTCTCGTTTGTGTCGTGTAATAAGGTAAATTAAAATACATAAGTATATATATAATTATTCATAATAAATGTTTAGTTGTTCTTAAGCAGCAATTGATATACTTTTTATTTAAGGAGGTTTTCTAAACCATTATGTTGATGTTATTGTTTTATTTAACTTAAAAGGCCTTATTTATTTTTCTTCTATCAAATACTTTTCTTCTGATACATCTATGTCTAGCCTTGTGGAAGGCTTCGACTGTAGCTGGTTACCAGTCTACTAGCAAAGATGTGTCACCACGGAAAAATAATGCGGTCCGATAACGTTGAAATAAGAACCATATCGTTGAATAACAATAAAAACCATAAGAAACAAATTGTGTCTTAACGAGTAGGCGCTTCCATNGGGTATCTCAGATATACAGACTTTACGTGCTTTTAAAAAAGACCAAAACTTTTTCGGTGACCGTAAGATCGCCTGTTCGGTTCCTGCAATGTAATTTAAATAACACATTTTCATTAAATCATTTACCCTAGATTTAGCAAGCGTGAATTCAAGTTGATCTCTAGAGTTATTATAAGCTTTCAAGCGTCGTCTAATTTTATCCTTTTCCGCAATTAAGCATATTAAATTTTTTGTAAACCAAATTGGATAACGCATGTTCTTAGGTTTAATTTTTGGAATAGTAGAGTTGATTATTTGGTTCAAAATTACGTAAAATTTTTCGACCATGACATTGACATTTGGACAAGAATATAATTCAAGATTAAACCATTATGTTGATGTTATTGTTTTATTTAACTTAAAAGGCTTTATTTATTTTTCTTCTTTCAAATACTTTTCTTCTGATACGTCTATGTCTAGCCTTGTGAAAGGCTTCGACTGTAGCTAGTTACCAGTCTACTAGCAAAGATGTGTCACCGCGCAAAAATAACGCGGTCCGATAACGTTGAAATAAGAACCATAACGTTGAATAACAATAAAAACCATAGGAAACAAATTGTCTCTTAACGAGTAGGCGCTTCCATCTTAGACTGTATCATTGCTTATCATCAAATGCAATCGCAGACACACGTTAACCTGTCAGTAATTAAAGAAATGATAGCTTTATGTACGCAAGTCTTGCTACTGAGCGTGTTTTTAGCAGGGCGGTAACTAGTCTTAAAAAATGCCATTTGATATGAAAACATATAAAACACATAAATCAATAATTTATTTTATTTTGGACAGCCAACAGCAGGTACATAATATACATTTAATTTTTGGGACAAAAACTAAAATACATTTATATATGTCCAACTAATAATAAGCTATCACAGCATGCAATAATCATTATACATAAAGTCAAACTAAGTTAAATTATATAGACATGTCAAAGTAAGATGATATTATTGTTAAATGTAAAAAAAAATAAAAACTATTAAGATTAACTGTTTTTTTTATGTACTCGTATTAAACATGATATGTATAATAAATTATATAAATACCTTCAATACATTAGCCAAAAAAACATTGCTTAATGAATTCAAACATTCTTCTTCTTTATGTGGCTCTTCGACTATCGAAGGTTGGCGCAGTTGTCCATATTTAACTGTCCCTCGCGAAGCTAAATAGTTGTGCGGTACTCACGATGCCGGTCCACTCTTTGATGTTGTGCAACCAGAACTTCCTCTTGAGGTCAATACGCCTCTTGCCATCACTTTTCCTATCATTATTAATTGTAAGAATCCGTATCTTTCAGATATGCAACCTTCTTCTTTTTGACGGTCTTCTAAAGTTCCCGCTGATAATCCATTCGCCGCAAGACCTCTTCGTTGTGGGGCCATAGTAGGTGCGATCTGCCCTCATCTGGACAAATGGCTAGGCAGAGAGCACGGATCGCTCTTCTACAAGTTGGTACAGGTGCTTACCAATCAAATACCTGTACCAAACCGTTGGCTGTGAGCCGTCGGCCAGATGTCACGAGTGTGGTGCGTCATTAGACACAGCTCACCACACGATGGCAGAATGTTCCGCCTGGGGACCTCAGCGACTCATTATGACGTCACTGATCGGCACAGACATCTCCCTGGCAAGTATTATAGGAGCAGAACTTATCAGTGAGCAAGCCTGGAGAGCGGTTTCCTCCTTTTGGGAGACTGTCATCTCGCTTTAGGAGGCACTGCAAAGGGAATGCCGCTGTAACATTCCAGCCTCGACGAACGGGTGCAGGAACCAAAGTGGAGGTTCGTACAACTCCTCCCACTGTAGAATACCTGTAAGCCGACTGCAACCGAGGGCCAGATAGGAATGCCTTAACCTCTGGCTCCCCAGCCATGGTTGATGGCGGTCCCGTTAGGTTTTAGTGGGTATTGCAAGTTCATACCCTCGCGGAGTACCACATTCCCGACCCCATAGTCGGGGTGCGTTCCCAGCGACCAAAAGAAAGACCTCTTCATTGGCAACTTTATGGGTCCAGCTGATCTCGAACATGCTTCGATAGGCCGACATCTCAAATGCTTCTAAACGTTTTCTGAGATCCTCTTTTATCATCCAGACTCATCTGTATAACATAGGAATGTTTGAATTCAGAAAAACTCTTAATAACAATTAATATATAGATTTTGTTTTTTATTGATTCTACATTACGACTTCTTAATCTCTGCTCTGTTATTTCAAATATTATATAGTAATCTGTGTAATCCGTAATTGGTCTTATTTTAAGTATCTTATGTAATAATTTGTTAAAACGCTGTTAGATTATCTATAAATAAATTAATAATAACATTTATATTTTTATCATTATCTCCGTAATTATATATTGTAAGGTTACTTTTTAACCATTTTTAGTCATGAATAAATATTATTGAATAATATGTGTGACTATATAATATAGATACTAAATCAATAATGAAAATATAATACTACACATAGCATATATTGTATGAGTTTATATAGAAATTTTAACAGTGCCTGTCTGTGTGCGTATATGTACCTACGTTGAAATTATAATAATAACATCTCCCTTACAGCTCACAGATTCAAGTTTAGTACATTTGGTGAAGAAGGACTCTCACATAGAGAGTATAACAGTGGCGAACAACACACATGTAACTGGTCTATTTCTAACAGGATCAGATCCACTGAAGTTGTCTTCGCTAGAGTTTTACAACTGCTACAGTTTACAAGGAACAGTCCTCAGTGCTGCAATAGACATCCTTCCAAACCTCACTACACTTAAGTTGGATGTCTGTCCTGTTACAATGTGGAAAATAGTACCGCTAATATTAAGCAAGCTGACGAGACTGCAGGAGCTGTCTTTAAGTGAATACACCTCAGTGGAAATATGCCATACCCCAGTGGGAAATGAAGCTTTTTGCAAATCTTTGGCCGGATTAACTGAGTTGAAGGTGTTGAATCTGAGCAGAAATATTTACATAACTAATGCAGTGTTAAAAACTATCGCTCAGAATTGTACCAAATTGGAAACGTTGGATATATCAAGCTGCAATTCCAAGAGGAACTTCCCATCACAGGGTAAGTAATGGTCTAATTTGTTGCTACAATTGCTATTCTAAAAAAAAATTATTTGAAAACTTCTTTAGCATCATTGCGAATTGAAAGCCGATGAAACGACAAAGCGACAGTAAAACGACACGACATAAATTCATAAGATTTATCGTCGGAGGAAATGAGGTAGTATGAGTCTCTGTTATGTTCGTGGTTCCCTTTGTGCTCTGCTTCATGCCCTCTCCACTCGTGTTCACTGAGGCACAGCGGGAGTTCAAATTAAATCTTAAGACCTACAATTTCCTCTTGCGGAAATTTTACATTCGTCTCATTATGTTGAAGCCAAAATTTTTGAAGGTTTCACTTCTACCACTTGTGGATTGCACACACGATTTTATATTTTAATTTAATAGTTTTTCTCTATAATTAAAAAGTTGTGTTTAATTTTAAATTTATTTCTGAACCGAGTGCCGTAATCACACCGAAAGTACCCGAACAAACCCGAGTATGTGTGATATCACAATGTTATTTTTCCCTCACAGTAGGACAGTGTATTTCACTGACTAACATAACCTGGTATAATACGTATTCAACTCGTATTAGCCGATCTTAACATACTGAGAGCGATGTCTCAAGTAGTTTGCAAAAAAACATAATAATTTGAAGTCAAATTCCATCTCTGCAAATTTTGTAATGAGTATGTCATTATTTACTACGTCAAACGCTTTTTTTAATCGAAATATAGTGCATCTACTTATCGTCCAGTATATATTTCATAAACTACTGTATCTACTGGGTTATTATGGTTTGTGTTCGTTGACCTAGCTGATCGAAATCTGGTTGCTGGTAAATTGTTGATTTAATTCCTTCTTTCGATATTGGGATTACTTTTGAATTTTTTTTAGTGGATATACGGATTGCTGAAATGACTTTCTAAGTAAAGTTCCCGCAGAATCGCTACACAATCTTTTATAATAAATGCTGGTATTGCAATAGGTCCAGCGGCAAGTCGTGATTTTAAACTTTTTAGTGCTGTTGGAATATCGTATCTATTGATTTATTTGAATTAACTGTAATCAGTACTTCTGTTAGCTCCAGTGCTAATAAAGGTTGTCATGTGTGGCCTATCTCATCACCTAAAAACCGAGCTACTTGGGCGACAGTGTCCTTAAACAATATAATAATAGTTCCATTAACCGGACCTCAGGTTGTTAGAAAAACCTGACTAAAACTTTCACGTACACGAATGAAATTCGAAATAATATGGACATCTTGCTGCACTCATTTTTATATGGGCACAAAACCTTTAATTATTGTGTCCACAACTCAAACCTAAGGTCAACAAAGGAAGCCATTTATAGAAATGAGGAATGCTATGACTGTGATACGAACATTATATACATTATTATTAAGTTAAACAAACAAGATCTAATTAGTTGTTTTAATACACTAAATCAAATATTTGTATAAAATATTGTCATACTCGTATACACCCTACCACATTGTCTGAATTTTTCTAATAATGAAAATTTACTTAGGTATAAGTTAAACATGACTATATTCAATTTATGTACACATAAATTTCACCTCATTGGCTTTAGCAAGCGTTCTAATTCTTATTATAATATTTACAAAAATAGGTTCCACATTTCCAATTATTTAAAAGGACAGATATCTGTTTCGCATACGCCGTGAAGTGTCATTGTTTTTTACTGCTTTGAATAAAAAATCCAAACTAGTGTATGCGTGTGCAGGTGTGGGCGACGAGGGCGTGGCGGCAGTGTGTGCAGCTTGCGTGACTCTGACGCAGCTGGACGTTTCGTACCTGGGCGCGCTGACTGACCGCGGGCTGGCTGAGGCCGCGCGACTGCCGCGACTGGCCGTGCTGACTGTGCGCGGCCACCCCGGTCTTACTGCGCAACCCTTCCAAGCCATCCTGGCCGCATGCCGTTACCTCCAGGTAGTTGCACTGTCCTGACATGCTATCTTAATATCATACTAGCAATACCCCGCGGTTTCACCCGCGTAAACACCGATCTTGTCGGCTTCGACGGCCTCGCTCGCGCAGTGGTGCGAGTATTCGCTTTGCTAGCGGAGGTCCCGGGTTCGATCCCCGGTAGGGCGAATTTAGGAAATTGTATTTTCTAATTTGTCTGAGTCTGGACTGGTGGGAGGCTTCGGCCGTGGCTAGTTACCACCCTACCAGCAAAAACGTACCGCCAAACAAAGAGATTTGTGTTCCGGTACGATGCTGTGTAGAAACCGTAAGGGGTATATCGCCTCTTAACAGATTAGCGCGCTTCCATCTTAGACTGTATCATCACTTACCATCAGGTGAGATCACAGTCAAGCGCTAATCTGTCAGCAAT
>JACTOM010000041.1:493298-540862 GCA_015832385.1 Elymnias hypermnestra | reverse complement strand
TTTTTAATCTTTTTAAACGGAGGTCATGTTATATTTGTTAATTAATGCAACAATAGTTTGCACAAAGCAAGGCTTATATTTGGTTTTTAAAGGTTATAATTTTCTGAGGTTTTTTTACACATGCGAATGTTTTCTTGGTAAACAGCCAAGTTCTATGTTGTAATTAGAAAATTGTTCATGTTTTGTTTGAAATTGATTTGTTTTTTTGAGAAGTGCATATGCCTTAAGCCAATACGAGGGTTTTATTTTCCATTTTATATTACAATCTATTAATTTCAATGTTACACGTTCTTGTCACAATTGCTTATAGAAGAAATTGCTTTGTGCATCTTTTTTGTGATAAGTACTAATCAGTTAAGCTATTGGAGTAATTTTATTTAAATTATTTGAAACTTAACAGAATTACATTTTTTTAAACTCTTTAACAGAATAAGTCTTTGTTGAAAAGTTTTTTACAGAAGAGTATATTTTCACAGTTCACTTAGTGTGTAATGTTTT
This sequence comes from Elymnias hypermnestra, assembly GCA_015832385.1. Lineage (NCBI taxonomy): Eukaryota > Metazoa > Arthropoda > Insecta > Lepidoptera > Nymphalidae > Elymnias > Elymnias hypermnestra. The sequence continues at coordinate 540,364 of JACTOM010000041.1, read as the reverse complement.
TAGATTGGCATTTTAGGCTAGACCTGCAGCATAAATATTGTGGAGGAGTTCTTAGTTTTTATATATTATTTGTTTAAACAGCATTAGTTAAAAAAACAAATACAACCATTTTTATTAACTGTCTTCATTTTTTTTATTAACACCCACATAACAGTGTATGCAAGACAATTTTTTTTTCGAACTATATAGATGAGGGAAAGAGTTTCTGAGATTAGTAAGTCTAATTTTAGCTCCTTAGCTGGGTTAATTTTAACTTTCACTTATATTTTATGGACACTGTTCTCGAGTATGATATTATGTCCAAATAAAATCGTTCCTTCACTGTGAGTTGTGTAATATTGTAAAGTCCCCAATCGATGTTGGCACAGCCTGTGCAAATCATAAGCAGTTACAATTCCTGGCCATGTATATTAAAAAAAGAAATTGACAACACATTTGCAGAAACTAAACCTCTACAGCAAAGTGTGCACTTACATCCTTACCAGCATTAAAAGCAAAATTTTATATCTCATGACCGTCTTGAATAACTTTTATATATAGTTCTGTCCTGACTCATAAGATATTCCCATTGTGGATAACACCGCATTTGACAGCCTTGCTAACCCAGTGGCTAGATACCACCCCACCACCAAAGATATTTGTATTCTGATCAATGATTTTATAAAAACTATGGTTTCTGCAAAGTATGATAGAGGTAGTGCCTCTTACCAGATTAGCATGTTTCTAAAGACTGCATCATCACTTATCACCAGGTGCGAATACAGTCAAGCATTAAACAGTCAGGAAAAAAACAAGTACTACAAAGGTAAGTATTATAGCATAGAGTAATGTTGCAGTATTGGGCACAGGTCTTCTAATTGTTATGAGACCTGTGCCAATTACACTGCTCCACAGATTTAGCAGGCTTTACATACCCACAAATTGTTTTTGGGATATGCATGTTTCCTAAGTGTAAAGTGTGGTGCTTTTCTACCATTGAACCCTGTGAGAACAAGAATCTATCCATAAGGTGCAACAAATTTTATGTTATATAGCTATACAGTTTTCTGCTAGTAAATGCATAAATGCAAAGCCCATCGCATGGTCAGGAGTGTGGGACTTGATGAGGTATTGCAATACCGAGAAACTCAGCCGCACCCTCTTCATCGATGAGTGAGACTTCAGGGGAGCAACTTGTAGATTCTTGGGTGTCCTGAACAGTGTCCAATGTAGGATTCATAGAAGTGGGAAATGTGCAAACATACACCATCTAGTATATTCTCTAGCCAACCTGTAGATAATGTGCATAAACATATACATTTTTCTAATGTTGCAAAAATTGGGTGGTTTTCAATGAACTAATACAGCTGATAAACTAAATAACAAACTTTAATAATAGCATACATCTAATGCTTATTTAAGTATTAACATCATAGTTTGTGGTCTTTATATACATATTCCACCATTTACCCATAAAGCCCACATCAATTATTCTTGATAGTATGCTGAAGTATGACGGTTGTAAATATGAACATTGTCCTTTATATAAATCACAAGAATCGTTTATGTGAGAGGTATACATGAATGAAATTATTCCCAAAGTCTGATAATGAATAACACCTTCATTGTAGCATTGTTGTAAGTATCGAAGGTGTTCAATGGATTTAGGATTTCGACAATCTTCCCCAACTAAAATTACTTCATTAGTAATTGTTTTCATTTGATGTTTAAAATCTATTTCACTTGGATTGTTTTGAGACAAAGCGTAAACGGCAGCGATGCCGGTTGTCCACTTTAATGCTTTTCTCGGATCTTCCTGTATGTCGGTCCGTAAATCTTGTAACATTTGTCGATAATCTATCACCAAATTTTTCCAATAATTCGCCCATTTTTCTAATAATGTACCTTTTAATTTCTCTGGAAATTTAATTTTCGATCGCCATTTTACAGCCACACTTGGTGTTTTTGTTAAAACTCTAAGCATTTTATGTGTAATTTATTTATTATTATTTTGGATATATGGCTTTTTCGTAATTTATTTATATAAATAGTGACCAAATTTGAAATTAAAATTTTAAAAGTCAATCATAAGTCACAGATTATTTAATTTAGGTTACTTATAGTTTTTTTATTCCTTGAATTGGATAAGCCAAAGTTTTAGACCATACAGCCTTATCTTTTCGCGTAGGTTAAATATTTGACCTCTTAAATTGATATTTCTTATATACCACAGAGTAATGAGAAAAGAACAACGTAAAGTAAAAGAGCAAATAATGCGCCCTCACAAATAATTGGCTGGATATAGACTGGTAGGAGGCTTCGGCCGTGGTTAGTTACCACCAATAGACAGAAACAGTTGGACTGGTATCCAATGGGGAAACAGAGATCTGAATGCAACTGATCAATATAGTAAACACTGTAAATTCGTAATTGTAAAGATTGTAATTTGAATAATTATAGTATATGTAAATTTCATTTATGTCTATTAAATAAACACTATGATAATTTTGTTAAAATATTACAAAAAAGCGCCATGAAAAGTATTTGTCACGATGAACACGTAGAGTGGATGAAAGTATTAGGTTGGAACTACCACGTCCGTGAATGTCACCAAATAGCGAGGTATTACTTTAACTATTGGCTGTGCTATGGTAAACCGATTAATGGTATTATCTACGAAAACATGGTGTCCAGTCGTAAGGTTTTCAAAAATAAATTGAGGTGGTGTCAGAATAACCAAGAACAAATCAAGATGGATATGTTGGCTACACATCAGGCAGACAAGAATTTCACAAAATTTTGGAAAGCTACAAAACAACTTAGTTACAGAGGTAATTTACCCCTTAGTGTTGATAATATCCAAGATCCTAAGGCGATTGCCGACTTGTTCTCACAACAATTTAAATTAAACCCGTTACCTTTTTTAAGTGCGAAATGTGCAACTACGCCAGCTGATAAAAATAATTTAATAAATAAGAAAACATATTGTTATATACCTGAAAATATTGCTACAATTACCTTAAAAATGGAAAGAGGCAAGGCACCAGGGTTTGATGGGTTAAGCGTGGAGCACATTCTATATGCAGGTGACAAGATTTTTCATATTTTAGCCGAGTTATTTAATTTTTGTATGAATTCAGGCTATTTACCAGATAATCTCATGAGGACTATGGTTGTACCTGTACCAAAAAATAAAACCGGTAATCTTTCCAGCCTCAATAACTATCGACCGATTTCTTTGGGAACCATTATAGGCAAAATACTGGAAAGTTTAATTTACCCCGACATAAACCATAATATAAAGATTGATGATGCGCAGTTCGGTTTTCGGCCCGGACTCTCAACAGATTCTGCAATTTTTAGTGTCAAATCTACAATCAACTATTATACAAGTAGACATACCTCAGTAAATGCTTGTTTCTTAGATCTGAGTAGAGCTTTTGATTTGGTGAATTACGATTTACTTTGGCAGATGATCATTAAGTCAAATGTACCAAATAAAACTGTAGAATTGTTAAAATACTGGTACAAATACCAAACTAATTTTGTTAAATGGGGCGACGTCGCCTCTAATGACTTTAGATTAGAATGTGGCTTTCGTCAAGGCGGACTTACTTCTCCGGACCTTTTCAACATTTATGTAAATGATCTGATTGTACAACTTAGAAGTTGCCAAGGTATGCTGTCATATTGGTAGTACTTGTAGTGGCAACACTACATTTATTTATATTTATACACTTACATATTTTAGAATAATTTTATACCTTGTTTTTACTGAGAAATATTGTATTAAATAAATAGAATAAATATACTTGGATGTACATTATGAGATACATATATCATAAATATTGTAAAATCAATTGTCAACGAACGGATAGATCCGTACATCTCATTTTTATATACGTAGCAGTGCGTAAACGCCGTTACCATCTCAAGTGATCGTAAGGGATTGCGTCCCCTCATCCCCAAGCCTAAAACAGTGAAAGAGCTGCGAAGGTTCTTGGGGATACGGATTTTTTTACCGACGCTTCATCCCTAAAACAGCCAAACGTCAAGCGCCCCTCAACGCATTACTTACCGGATCAGTGAAGGGTTCACATCCAGTGGACATATCTGGCGAGGGGTTACACGCATTTGATGCCTGCAAAAAAGGCCTATGTCAGGCCGCCTTGTTGGCCCATCCAAAGTGCGACGCTAAGCTGGCACTGGTAACCGATGCGTCCGATACTGCTATAGGTGCCGTACTCCAGCAGCACGACGGAGAAACGTGGCAACCACTAGCATTTTACTCTCATAAACTAAACGAAACTCAAAAGAAATATTCGCCATACGGTCGCGAACTTGTGGCAATTTATGAGAGTATAAAATATTTCCGGCATATGGTTGAGGCCCGCGATTTCGTGATCTACACAGACCATCCATTGACCTTCGCTTTCCACAAACGAAAGGACATCTGTTCTCCTAGGCAGTTTCGACGTTTAGACCTGATCGCGCAGTTTACCACCGACATCCGTCACATATCTAGAAAAGATAACGTTGTCGCTGACACCCTGTCACGGGTTGAAGAAATTATACAGCCTATAAATTCGGACCAGCTCGCTACTGCTCAGCAGTCCGATGAAGAGCTGACTCAACTCGCCGTCGATGGTACAATCTCGCTGCATCTAAAAAATGTTAAGCTGCCAGAATAAAAAAATGAGCTCATATGTGACACCATGACTGAAACCTTACGACCATTCGTGCCAAAGGGCCTCAGACGAAAAGTCTTCGAGACCCTACACTCGCTAAGCCATCCAGGTGCCAATGCCACAGTAAAAGTGGTTGCAGAGAGATACATTTGGCCAGGCGTTCGTCGTGACTGCAGAGAATGGGTGCGTGCTTGTTTGGCATGCCAACGATTTAAGGTCACACGGCACGTATTCCCACCTATTGGCTCATTTAAACTCCCAGCTGCCAGGTTCCGATTTATTCACATCGACCTGGTAGGCCCACTGCCAGTGTTGCAAGGGTATCGATATTGTCTCACAGCTATCGATCGCTACACACGGTGGCCAGAGGTAATACCTTTACAAGACATTACCGCTGAGGCAGTGGCCAAGGCGCTAGTCAGTGGTTGGTTTTCACGCTTTGGATGCCCCACCGATATAGTAACTGACCGTGGCGCACAATTTGAGTCGGCGTTGTTTAAGAACCTGGCTACGATCATAGGATTCCAACATCGTCGCACCACAGCGTACCACCCAGCATCTAATGGGCTCATAGAGCGATTTCATAGACAACTGAAGGCCGCAATAGTCTGCCACGAAAACGCAAATTGGTTAGAATCACTTCCACTAGTTTTATTAGGCATTCGCAGCGCTTTTAAAGAAGACCTTCAAACCACGTCGGCTCAATTAGTCTATGGCGAGCCGCTCCGTTTACCAGGCGAATTTTTAGACACTACGGCAGATCATATACCTGACTTATCAGCGTTCACATCCAGACTGCGTAGTGTAACTCAAAACCTAAGACCATCGCATTTATCCATAACAACTCAGAATGGCGGCAATATTTAAAATAGGCATGACAATGACGTATGAAATGTCGAACGTGACTTAGACGACTGTTCGCGTGCGCGGCGTCTCTGCGACTGCTCCAGTGTGGCCAGCTAGCAACCAGTGTGGCCACATACAAACTGGAGTGGCCCTCTACAAATTGGTGTGACGTTTCTAACAATAAATATTGTAAAATTAATTGTCAACGAACGGACAGAACCGTACATCTCATTTTTATAAAGGTAGCAGTGCGTAAACACCGTTACCATCTCAAGTTGTCGTAAGGGATTGCGTTCCCACAGACCTTGTCCCAGGTATTTAAAGCAACCACGTCTCGAAATCACGCTCTAGTTATATTTTTTGTCTCGGTAAATGTGCGTTGCTACTTATATGTTTATAAAAGTAATATTTATAATAGTGTCTCCTCTATCCTTACAACCAGCTTAACGTAACCATCATCCAACCCTTTTCAGTACAATCCTTCTGACTCAAAAAATAAAAGTGAAAGTGCTTTATTGGTGTAGTCTTATTCACATTACCCAAACATCGCACATCGCGTCACTGGTGATCCTACATCACCTCACTAGCGACCACCACATGGCTTCACTAGTGACCTACATCGCTTTATACTTGCGTAAATAATATATACTGACCACTACCTGGTTGTTGCCCGAATCGGTGGTCTTTTTAATCGGTGGCGCCATAGGAAAAAGGAAACCTCGAACATTCTTGAACGAATTGAAGTGGGGAGATTGCAAGAAGAGGATGTTAGAGAAGAATATATGAAAAATTAGAGTGGGCGATTCAAGAGTGAAGACGAAGGAAATGAGATTGAAAGTTTATGGAATAAATTTAAAGATGGAGTGGTTGGTGCTGCTATTGATGTATGTGGAATATCTAAAAGGAGGAAAGGTTAGAAAAAGAAGAATTAGTGGATGGAGAAAAATGTTCAACCAGCTGTGTGTGAAAAGAAGAAAGCTTGGTCCGATTGGTTGGCTATAAAAGCGAACCAACGAATGCAAAAGGCAACGAATGATGACGTAAAAAAGGCAAGAATGGAATACAAAAGGGTGAAAGTAATCGTGAAAGAAGCTGTAAGAAAGAAAAAAGAAGAATACAGTGATATGTATGATAGGAGACTTTCTGATGATTTTCAGTCAAACAAAAAGTTTTTCTGGAAATCAATACAATTTGCCCGAGGGAGATCTACTTCCTCGGAGCTTTGTAAAATCAGAAGTTTAGATGGAAGTTTAATAAAAGGAGAAGAATGGATATTGAAGAGATGGAAGGATCATTTTGAAAGTTTGTTTGAAAGAAATGAAGCAGAGGTAAATATGGCCTCTGCGGATAGCAATGAATGTAAGACAAGTGATAGCGAGATTAGTATGGATGACATCATGAAAGCGATAAAAGGTATGAAATCAGGTAAGGCTGCTGGGTATGACAGAGTGTCAGTCGAGATGCTGAAGGCTGGCCGCGGGATTGTGGTAGCTCAGCTGTACTGCCTTTTCAATATATGCTGGGAGAAAGGTCAAGTCCCAAGAGATTGGAGCAAGGCCGTAATTGTCCCTCTATATAAAGGAAAAGGGTCACAGCAGGAGTGCAAAAATTACCGCGGTATCAGCCTTCTTAGTGTCGTCGGCAAATTGTATGCAAAGATATTAATTGAAAGGGTGATTAATGAAACTGATGGGAAAATATGGGACGTGCAAGCGGGATTTAGAAGAGGAATGGGATGTACGGATCAGGTCTTTTCTTTACGGTGCATAACTGAAAAATGTTTGGCTAAACACCAAAAAGTTTATTGCGCGTTCGTAGATTTAGAAAAGGCCTATGATCGAGTGGTGAGGAATGAGCTGTGGTCAACGTTATCTACGTATGGGGTGAGCGGTTGTCTGATCCAAGCATTGAAGTCTCTCTATGAGGGTTCTAGTGCCTGTGTCAGAATAAACGGAGCGTACACGGAGTGGTTTCCTGTCGAAAGAGGTGTTCGACAGGGATGTGTTGCGTCACCATGGCTGTTCAACCTTTTCATGGATAAATGTTTGACAGATTTAAAAGAAAGTATGTATGGGTTAAGAATGAATGAATTACTCATCAAATGTTTACTTTACGCTTATGGTCAAGTAATACTTGCGTCATCCGCTAATGAGCTACAGGAGACGCTAAATATTATGAATGAAGCTTTGAAAGGGAAAGGAATGAAAGTGAATGTAAACAAAACGAAAGTCATGCTTTTTGAACGAGATGAATCTATGAAGGAATGGCACGAATCACAAAAGTAAAATAAACGCGGTAGAGATGAGAGCGTTGAGAAGCTTAGTGGATTAAAACTGAGTGACAGAGTAAGAAATAGTGTGATAAGAGAACGTTGTGGTATAAAAGAAGACGTAGTGACTAAAATTGAGAAAGGTATGCATTGGTATTGATGGTTTGGGCATGTAGACAGAATGAACGAAAGGAGACTGACAAAAAGGATTTATGAGTCAAGAGTGAATGTGAAAGTTGGAAGGGGAAGACCAAGGCGAACGTTTCTGGACCAAATCCAGAACATTTTAAACAACGGCCAGGTCAAAATTACTCTAAACCGACGAACTTGTATGAAAGGTTTAATGAAAATGAAAGAAGCGAAGGAGATACGCAAGGATCGTGGCAAGTGGAAGGATGTAGTCTCTGCTTACCCCTATGGGAATGAGGCGTGATGCTATGTATGTATGTATGTATGCTGACGACATGGTGCTTCTAAGTCCCTCAATCAGAGGCCTTAGGCCTCTGCTTAATATATGTGAAGAGTTTGCACGTGATCACGGTCTCAAATATAATGTAGAAAAAACAAAATTCATGATATTCCGAGCGGGTAAAAGTCTGGAGAAAATACGACCTATTTTCTTAAATAGAACGTGTATAGAAAGAGTGGAAAGCTTCAAGTACTTAGGACACATTGTGACGGAAGATCTGCGGGATGACGAAGATGTTAAACGAGAAAAGAGGGCTCTGGCTGTTCGGTGCAACATGCTCGCACGTCGAAGTGCTGAAGCAAAGTTGACACTGTTTAGAGCATACTGTCAGTGCTTCTACACGTGTCAACTTTGGGCTAATTGCACGAACAACTCACGTAATGGCATCAGAGTGATGTATAATAATGCATACCGCATTTTGATGAGACTACCGAGATACTGCAATGCTTCGGGTATGTTTGCCGACGCCAGAGTTTCGGACTACTTCGCGATTATAAGATCTTGAATCGCATCATTTTGGAGTCGCATTCGTGACTCTCAGAATACTATCCTCAAGATGTGTTCGGTGTGCCCGAGGAATTCCATTCTTAAGTATTGGCTTGCAGTTAATCATGACAAAAATAGAAAATAAAAAGGAAATAACATATTATTATTATTATAACTTTGTACAAATACAAAATGACGAGGAAGCCTTATATTATACCCTTAGATTTATGTACTATTTTTATTATTATTAGATTTAATTTTGATTGTATTCTAATTTAAAATTTATTTATTATTATTAAATTTAATTTAAGTTTGCTTTATGTTACTAAACTATGTTATGTTGTAAACTGGGACAAGTGCCTTTTAATAAAGATTAATAAAAAAAAACCATTGCCGCCAAGCAAATGATTTGCGTATCAGTACGATGTTGTGTCGAAATTGTAAATAGGTAAATTATCTCTAACGTTTTAGACTGTATTCTTACTAATAAGTGAGATCAAATTCAAGCGCTAACCTATTAGTTATATAAAAAAAGTTTTGTATATAATTCTTAATTATTCCATAATAATCTTCCTTATCCAAGTTTATAACCATTTACATGACCTTCACCATAAACAGTACAATTTTTTTTTATATTTACGACATACAAACGAGCTGGCCGTTAATCTGATGGTAAGTGATCACCGCTCCCCATGGACACCTTCAGCACCAGAGAAACAGCCTCTTAAATAATTGCTCGTGGGAACCCCCTTGAAGGAACACCTCTGGTGGAAGTTGTAATGTCCTTTTGTTTCGGGTATAGAGTTGTATTCTTCAGGTATTTCAATTAATTATCATATATCAAATATTGTTACTCATATCGTATTTACCACCGCCATGGTAGTGTCTATCCCCTTCCCCCTGAGATCAGTTAGGAATATGGTCTAGTCTCTAATCATAGACTAACTAGAAAGTTCACAGATACATAACAGAAGTTGATTCTACATTTTGCAGGTTCGCGAAAAAAAGATCTAAATGTTTGCAATTACAACAGTTTTAGGGTGGTCGCATATATATATATATATTGTACAAATTATTATTAATTTCTAAATTTGAGTAATTAAGACATCCATGATGCAGCAAATATATTTATTAGCGAAAAATCCGTACATAGAGCCATATGTTGTTGTATTTATTTCCACGGAGACCGGTTATTATCAATCACCCCTTTCTCGTGGGCAGAGATCCACCGATTCCTCTAGCTTCCCTTTTTTTGCGCGATGATTCAACTTTGTCAGGCGGAGGGGGCAGGCCTTCTGGTGGTGGAGGCATACCGTCAGGTGGAGGAGGCATATCTTGTCTGGCAACCTGTAGAATAATACAAATGTAAACACAATACAAAGACATTTTGTGAGATGAAGATAATAAATGAGATGTTTCAGAAAGAAGCTCTTATAATGTGGCAGAGAAAGACAAAGTCGTTAGTAATAACGCAATAATGGTTTTTAGTTTCAACATGTACGATTCATTGGATCCGGATCCACATCACTTATTAGAATATTAAATATCTCATTAAATACAGTTAAAAAAATGAGGAGCTTTTCTCAGCTCCTCTAAAAACCACTTCTCTACCTACCGTTTTTTAGTGAGTACTATTCCATGTAATTCGAATTATTTTAACCAAGAGCTAGGTTAGGTTTTAGAGCATATTGCCCTCGTGGAAAACTAGTGAAGGGTAGTAACCCACTAGCCCTTTAAAACTGTAACGTATTAGTAGTTCTATCCTTCCGACTAATCACGGAGTTCATAGATACATAATCTACTTAACATCAAGCAAGCCGTTTTTTTGTAGTCGTCTGCTAATTTGAAAATTTACTTATATAAAAATTTGAGTCTTTTGAAAAAATTCACGTCGTGTCAGGTTTAGTGATTACATCATAACATTAGAATGTGTACTAAAAAGAAAACGATTTATTTGTTTTTAAAGTCGAAGGAACTACGTGATGTTGAAATAAAGTCTTGTATCTAAAAATTCTAGAATTATTCAGTTAAAAAATATTCGAAATAGTTTAATCTTTCTTCATTGATGGGCAAAGATTATTGCAAGAAATGAAACCAAGTGTTCAATTTGATTAGACACCATTTCTTTTTGTATTAGGACTCAAGCTCTTGATTAGACATGGTTGCACATTTTTGATAGTGAAATATTATAGCTTACCCTTTTCAATGGTTTTAAACTCTCGTATGTATTTGATACAACGTTTAATGTTGGCGAATCTTCACCACACGTTAAAGCTAAATACGAGCACAACATCAAAAGATAAAATATGTACTTCATCTTCACAAGGCACTGATGCTTTGACATGATCTGAATGAGCACATCTTTATATGCACTATGTTGCACGCAAATCTTTGACAAAAGAATGCTATGTTTCCTGTTTTGAACGATTGAGATTGTTAAGATAAAATGCATTAACTGTCGATAAAATGAATTAGCTGTCACGAATGTGCGAGTTAGTAGAGTTACACAAAGGTCTAAATGGGAACCCAATCTTGATAACGTTCCACTGTTATAATGTCATGCGATATAATGAAAATAATTGTTTTTAATCGTACACTTGGAAGAATAACCTAATATTTTATAATGACGTATGTGTTCACTGTATTTTACGAATTATAAGATGCTCAATACTACAGCATCTATTGACTGCCTCGCTGGTGAAGGTGCGAATATTTGTTTTGAAGATGCTCCAGATTCCATACCCAATAGAGCGAGTTTAGGAAATTGAATTTTCTAATTTGCCCATTCTGTTCTGATGGGTTACTTCGGCTGCGGCTAGTTACTACCCTACCAGCAAAGATGCGCTGTCACACAAAGTGATTTTTGTTCCAGAACGATATTGTGTAAAAACCGTAACAGGTAAATTGCCTCTTACCAGATCAGTGCGCTTCCGTTTTAGATGGTATCATCACATACCATAGGGTGTGGTCACAGCCATGCGCTAACCTATCAGCAATATAAACAAAAATCTTGTCTGCAATTCACACGTGGTAGAAACCTTAAAAACTTTAAGCGCGCTACCACCTTCCGACTGTATCACTTACCATCAAGTGAGATTACAGTCAAGCGTTAATCTGTCACCAATTTAAACTTATCAACTCATTACTTATAATTCCACGTCAAATCGAATTTTTGTGTCTGTCTCTTGTTGCGTTTCATCGACTTTCAAAACACAACAACGCTAAAGAAGTTTTCACTTCAAAAACTTAATACATTCGGTTTTCATTCTTTTTTTTATTAACATAACTTGTACTAGCATATTTAGTTCAATACCCACAGTATAATCACTCATTTTTAGAAGTGAAACTTCTTTATCAGCACGAGGGTGAAATTTTTACGGCTGAAACGCGTGATTGGCGTCACGAAGATGTGCAGCGTTTTTTATGCTAATTGGTTATAGGTATAACGTTAGGTAGTAAATAACATGTAGCATTTTAATTTGTCACTCGTCATTTAATATACTATTTCATAAATTCTCTTTTCTAAACTTGAAATTAAATAATAAAATTTTTAAGAAAAAAAGAACCGCCTTTAGTACAAACTCTTACAAATATTAATATGCTCTAAAAAGTAAAAAAATAATTGCGGTTTCTTTTTTAGAGTTCTTCGTATTCTTATATTTGGAGTCGGCGTCAGCCAAGGTAGGTGTTTCCCTTCTTTTGGCAGTTCCGGCGCCGCTCACACCTATAGCTTGTGTATGTAGTTATACGTGTAGGTACCTTGGCAGAGACCGACTCCAAATATAAGAATACGAACAACTCTAAAAAAGAATACGCAATTATTTTTTTACTTTTTAGAGCATATTAATATTTGTAACAGTTTGTTTTGAAGGCAGTTCTTTTTTTGTTAAAATTTTTATTTGTTTTATGATTTTTAGTGAATCTGAAGTACACTAACAAATTTGTCTGAATATGGGTACAACGTGTTACTCAAATGACTTTTATTTAAACGGTGTGGACCGTTTAAATAAAACAACTTTGCAAAGTGAAATTTACATTGATATCGCCACACCCGGGATCGAACCCGCAACCTTATACGTTACAGGTCAGTTACTTTTCCACCCCGCTATCACCAGTCTTTTATATGGTAATCGAGCGCAACACTAATACGTAAAAGTTTCCTTCTCTCCCCTCCCTCCCTCCCCCATCTGCTACTATAATATTGCAATGCAGCAAACAACGTAAGGTCATTGCCATTTGATTACAGACAGTTATATATTTTACCATAAATCGCACCCTTACTGTAAGCCGTTGAGGAGTTCCATTGATCTTCATATTTAACTACCACAATTACTTGACCATACCGATATTACGGTAGGTGACTCAAATATCCGGATAGACTATAAAAGATTCTGTCGAGTATCGTTAATATGTTCCTAAGAATTGAAGAGTTCCGTCACTTTGTCACAGAATCCACCATCAGAACCTAACCTAACTATCATAAAACAACCCTTGAAGTATATACTTTCCAATAAAAAAAAGAATCATCTAAATCGGTTGGCGTGATCTTGAGTTATTCGCCCATTTGTCGCGCACATGCACATTTGTCGCATGCAAAAAAAACAGACGAATTAATAATCTCCTCCTTTTTTTGAAGTCGGTTAAAAACAAAATTTAATTACTAATTCCTAATTTTGACAAAAAAATACGTGGCATTTTCATTTACACTTTGTCATTTGTGATTTCAATAAATTATTTGTATTAATTTTCAACACTTTTATTAATTAAATTCATTGAATTCCTAACATATTTTCCTTTTCCCTCCCTCATGTCTCGGAAATCTAAAGTTATAGATTTGTATAAATATAAACAAGACTTAAAAATTAGTTTGCCTAAGATTCACTTCTGATATGTGTACTTTGTACGCACCAGTGGCGTAACTATTCCATCTGGGGCTTATGGCAAATTCTTTTGATGGGGCCCGTGGCAAATCTCTTGATGCGGCCCGTGTCAAATTCCTTTGATGGGCCCTACCGCAAAATTCGTCACATACCTATTTTAATATTTAAACCAAATTCACCAGCCAATATACATCCCACTGCTGGGCATAGACCTCCTTTCTTAGGCGAGAGGGCTTTAGCTAGCTCAGCTTCAGTCCCCGCGGAAACCTTCATCAAGAGACTTCACATTCACCTTCGATTCGCTAGCCTTTCGATGAAGAAACAACATTTGGAGGAAACCTGCATTCATTACAATGAAATAAAAAGAAACAATGTCATTTCAAAAAGGTATCAAGATAATGTTTTCTAGCTTTCTATTCCGCAAAAGTGTCTATTACATTAATTTAAATCAATGTTTAGATTAGGTCATAGAATTTTCAATAGGCAGAATAACCAAGTCGCAAAACATGTCTTGTCCCGTGTGCTTCGAGTACCTTTTGTGCCGTGGCCCTCTATATCCAGGAGCCCGTAGCATTGTGCCAGCCCAGCCACTCTATAGTTACGGCACTGGTAAGCACGCACTTTTAAACTTTTTCGGGCTATAGATGTATCTTAAATTTAATGAAAAGTAAAATTAATGTTACCTTTGGTCCAAGATGACACCCCAATTTTGAGTTCACTCTTCTAATCAAAAAAGAGCGTCTTGTAGTTCAAAAATATCGCAAATCGTGATTAGGAAATAGTTTGATTGAATCTCACAATTTTTGGATGCACATTTTGACTAAAACTTGAATATTTTTATCATGGTAAAATTAGTAATATCTCTTATCTGTTTAAGAAAGTTTCGTTAACTTAACCGTCACAAAAAATAACTTATACTCAAACATTAGTAAAATGTTAGACTTTATACGAAAAACCATTAACAGGTATAAAAAAAACTTTATTTCGAAATTTCCTTTAATCAGAGCATGTAGAAAGCAATATTTATGTGACTAAACAACAAAATCCCAAACAGACACAGCGGTTTAATCACTTTTTTAGTAAAAGGTAAGTAAGGTAAGAGAGGGTTTTTAGAGCATAGACCCACCACGCGGCTTGGCAGGCATAGTACACAAGTGCACTCTCTATTCCTTCACTTTGATAATCCGATGTGATGGTAATCCGACACAACCGGAGAGAGATCGGGCGCAGAACCGACGGCTTAATGTGCTCTCCGAGGCACGGGGGTGGATCACACCGCCAACTTCCCAATTTCGGGCCAATACTGAGAAAATCTTAATAGAAAACTCAATATCCATTTTTGAATTGGCCCGACTCGGGACTCGAACCTAGGACCTCATGTCTGTAGTCGAACATGCTAACCACTAGACCAATGAGGCAGTACATTTTTAGTAATTTCAATAAATTCATTGGACTTAAATATACACAAGGTGAAAATATCTCTGTAATCATCATTAAAATAGTTATTTAAAAAAAATATGGAACCCGACTGTAAATCAGATTTATTTACATGTACAGTTCATTGTAGTCCATATTATTTGGTTTACAATATTTTCATCACGTCTAAGGTACATGAAATTGCATCTTGTATATTTTGTTCTCATGTTAAATCGTTACATAGGATGACAACTAATCTATTCTATTTGAAAGGTGTTGATGGGTAATCTTATATATTTTTTAATGTTATTGACATGCACAGATGTAAAAGTCCTACACGCACGGTGCTTTCAGAAATCTTATATCTAATTAGAATTAATCTTACAATATACTGAATGATAAAACTATATAAGAAACATAATGTGCAAATTTAGCATGAGCATTTTAGTACTGTTAAACTAAGTATATATGAGAAATGTGCTTGCCGCAGTTTTGCAGCACATTGAATAATCTGCTTTGGATCCGTGAAAAATAGTTTCGAAAAATGCGCAAGTTATTTATTAAACAATTTAATTTATTGTAGATGGACATCAATTTAGTCATTAATCAGGCGATATTGTCAAAAACATTTTTTTTTAAATAAAATACTTAAGGCGATTTTGTTCACAGGACACTTGAGTCATGATAATTCGTAATTTCCTTTTAATTATAATCCTGATAACTAAATTCTTAAATTCAATTTCTGAAGTTGGACTACTTAGAATGTTTTGTACAAGATCAACATCTAAACAGATTAGACTGTAGCGCGGTACAAAGTGATGTTTTCACTCCGATTTCTTATATATTCTAAAAGAGGACATATCACAGACGAGTCATTAAACGAAAATGAAATATATTTTTTTTACATGGCAATATCAGACGAAGTTTTTTAAATTGGTGTCGTTTACCTACCCGCCTTCGTTGAAATATGAAAATTGTTAAATCCTGCCATTTTGTTCGTCATTCAGTTCAAAAATCTAAGAAGCAAACACATCTAAAATTATTTTTTTATAAAAATGGACGTTACCACTCCCGTTGTAGCAGCTGCTACTGGTAAAAACTTGAAAATGAACGTTCGATCGGGACGAGGTGTACCAGAAGTTAATCGGGCTTATAACAAGAAATGTTCTTGTCGCAGAGAGAAAAATATTGTATTTTGTCGCGCTTGTGGATTTTTTTGTCACGGACGAGTTCGTTTGAAGTGTGAAAAGCACCCCCGGGTAATTTTTTATTCCCATTATCTTAATAGCTCTCATTTCTTCAATTCATATGATCGTCGTATAATAAATCTTGTTTAAATTTTTAACTGTTAATAATTTATTCATTCAATTAAGTTTAAAAATTATTTTTGTAAATTTTAAGTGCATGACAGTTCGTTATTTTATCAATACATTAATTTATTTGTCACGGTCCCGCTGATGTAATATTGCGTAGATTTGCTTCGCTAACATAGGTGTCGGATTCGATTTCCAGCAGGACAAATTTAGCTATTTTTTATTTGTGTCTTTGTCTAGATTGGTATGTGATAGCTTATTACATTGAGCAAAGATGTGCCATCAAGCAAAGCATTTATGTCCTGGTATAATGCTATGTAGAAGGTAAGAGGTAAATTACCTTTTACCATGGATCCACTTACATATCAGTCTGTATTATTACTTACCATAGGATGATATTACAATCAATCATTATCATGTCGGCAATAAAAAAAATTAGATTTTACAAAAAATATACCATCAACACCATCTGATTTTACGGTTCATTTCTAAATAACGAGTTGAGGAAGTTTGTACTAGATGCTACAGAATTTCCAATTTTTATTTTTCTTGTATTTTAAGGTAACATTTTTGCTGGACATAAGCGAGTGCCCTCGTTGTCATTCTTCTGTAAACCTGGATGAATATTATGGCGCTTTATAAATTACTATAATGTTGACTAAAAGTACCCTCTTTTCTTTTATCTTTTTAAATATAAATGGTTAGTTGTTATTTTTCTTTATTATCTAATTAATTATAAGAGCCTTTGTTGTTGTTTAAAACATTCAAACTTGATTTGAGTGTTCAAATTTTGAAGGCACAGATTGCCTAATTTTGTTTTATTCTAATCTGTCATTATATTTACTAATACAAGTTTATATAAAAACAAACTAGTTTTTATAAGAAAAACTTCGATGTTTTTAAACAATAAATTGTTATCAGTAAATGTAATCGCAAAGGATTTGTTACTTATTTAAAAATTTTTAAAGTTTATTAGCAAATAGTTTGAAGATTGTTTGGATTACTGTTAAATAAATGCAACAGATATAAAATATTTGTGTTCATATTAAACTTAACCATCCTAAATTAAACAACTATGCCCTAATATAGTAGTAGTAGTAATAATATAGATCTTTATTCACAAGAAATGTATAGTACATAATATAGGTCATAAGTTATAAAATATATTAACATTTCGGCACATAGGTGTAAAGCTCAAATTGGAAGCTAATATTCAGTTTGCACCTTAATATGTCTGCTGCTAACACCAGAGTTAAAACATTTTCTAACTAGACAATAAAAAGAAAGACCAAAAAAAATTAATAATAAACCATCTAAAACTGCAAGAAATATAACTGCATATATTGGGCTGCGGTTTTATTTACTGTAACTTGCATAAATGTACTACTTAGCTAAAATGTAAAAAAAAATTATATCAATAATTAATTAAAAATAGGATAAAACAATAACATTTCATATGTGAATACAACTAAATTTAAAATTATTATTTAACAATTGTCCAATTTGTACTGTTTTGTATATTTAGAACCCACTGCTTGCACAGGGCTTTGAAATTTCCAATGCATTTGGTCTTTCTTAGATTCCAGTGGTGGAATATGATTCTAACACTTGGACACTGCAAAAGGAAAACTGCCTCTAAAAGTAAAATTAGTTGGCTGAGGAATGATGAGGTTTAAAATGTATGATTCACTATATTCAGTGTCAACTTCATTTCATAACCAGATCACTCTATTTGCCAGATAAGGTGGTTAATATAGTTATTTGATCACTATTAGCTATAACACCACCTTTGCATGCTATATTGTGTTACCTTTGACAGTGCTTGTAGCATAAGTAATCTTTATTACACTGTGCAATAAGAAATAACTAATTTTGTTTTTTTTTTTACAAACAGTAAGGTAGTTCCACAATGAAGTGAGTTATGTAATTGTGCTATATATTTTATAAATAATTTTGTGGATCAAGTAATTTATTATAGATAACTTTATGGAGAATAGATTATGGTGCTTTTAGAAATCGATTTTAATCTTTTTCCTTTTAAATATATTAATTGCAATTTTACAAGATCCTGAAGATAGTTCATATTCTTTTATAGCAGGCTTCTTTTTTGGGATGTTAAAGTTCTAAGTAATAAATGAAATGGGTTTAAGTAATGTGTTGTAAGATTATACATATATACAAATATAGCAATTTTTATAGTCAAAACTTTAAACAAGTAATGTTTTATAGTCAATGAAATTGGAAATGAAACATACAATATTAGCTTACAAATTTTTTTTAAGTAAATATGTCAAACATTTTTAATATGGGACCAATAATTGAAAAGGGCAAAACAAATAACTATTATCTATAAATTACAATTTATTTACTATACTATGTATAACTATCAATTACTTCATTTATTCTAATAATATAAACATATTCAAATAGAAAACCAACTAGGTACATCAGGTCTATCTTTGTTGCGTTTTATGTATGATTTAAATGTTTTTTTTGATTCATCTAGTGACTTCATATTGTCTTCTCTATCACCTTTTTTCTTCTCAAATATATTAGGAAATTCAAATTTCATAGTTTTTGGCTAAAATGGTCAACAAATAGATAAAATTAATAAAAACCTTACATATATTACTTTGGTAACACTACATCTTTATGTAAATTTCATAATTTGTTATGATTGTAATTAGATTTAATATATTCATATAATAAGTAAATTAAACACATTCGTCTAATTATAAATATTATTCATTATAATAGTTTTGAATCAGAGTATGTATTTACTATATAACGAGGGTATTGAATATTATTATCACTAACAATACATCCAAATATTTATTAATAATAATGGGTAGTCGAATGAACTGAACTTACCATAGTTACATATGCATGTTTTATGTCATCATCTTTTACAATATAGCCTTTACCAATGTCCTTCCGAAACTTGCCTAAAGTGATACAAGTTTTGACATCAATTACTGGGACATTATAAATCTTCTCTAAGTAGTTTTTGATGTCGTATTTGGTCATTTCCATGGAACAATGAAATTCTACGATGTTGGGTTGTTGCACTCCAGTAGATCGAACTAATTTCATCCAAAAATTTGGTAAAAACACTCTTAATTGAGGATTACCCCTCTGATATAAAGGATACCTGTAACAGTGTTGATAAATAAAATATGCAATTATTTAGGAACTGTTTAGAAGAAAATAGTTTGTCCTTACCACCGTGTAGACATCTTTTTTTTAATTTAAAGAATAACGAAATTTCCAAATTATCACATACTTTTTTATTAACCTTTAAATTATTTTTCCCTTTGCTAAGAATAAAATATCTACCAACAATATTCACAACATAACCTTAAAATATATTCCAATTTCCGGGCCAGATCACAGAGTAAGAAATTTGAAATACGAATATTACATATATACACAGTTAAGTGAATACCTATAGATAATATAATACTGTTAGAAATATCACACCGATTTGTAGAGGGCTACCCCAGTTTGTAGCTGACAACACTGGTTGCTAGCTGGCCACACTGGAGCAGTCGTAGAGACGCCGCGCACGCGAACAGTCGTTTAAGTCACGTTCGACATTTCATACGTCATTGTCATGCCTATTTTAAATATTGCCGCCATTTTGAGTTGTTATGGATAAATAAACGTATTAAGTACCTAGTCTTCTTTTAATTTATAAGATTACTTTATTTATTTGAAAATATATTACGCTGGTGTAGCAAAAATCAGTGGGTTTTACTGTGCACTATTTTATAAATGGTTTTAAAAACCAAAGCAAGTCAAGAATATGCATCATTTTTCAAATTGCTCTATATAGGTACAGTAATATGTAAATGACATTATAACATAATAATTACAGGCGAAAATATTATACCAGGTATGGCGGTCTAAGTAACCCGTATGCTTTGTGAACAGTTATGTCTATCTAACGTAATATTATATAGAGGAAACATTTGTGTTTTTGTTTGTACTTATGTAAGTATATATGTATGTATGTTTGTAGCGTTTTCACACAAAAACTACTGGACCGATTTAAAAAAAAATTCACCATATTTTCTCAAAAAAAAAGTGGGGCTTCCTGAGAAAAACGCATTAATGTAAGATATGAAACAAAAATGTCTTATCGCGTGCGCTACGAAAATTATTCATGATAGAACAATAAAATGTTCTACAATATTTAAGAACGGATTAATATCTACAAAAAAGACCGTGATACCATATGTCTAGCTACTGTAGTTATGCCACTGCATCTACTTTTTACATTTAAACATAAAAAATTAATAAAAGTGCCGATAATAATCAAACTCTATTATTCATACCTCCGTATTAATCTTTATCGTATTAAATTTTATTACAACAACATTCAATTCAAAAGATATGACGGTATTAAAAATCTAAATAAAATAATGTATCCCGAGTCGAACTCCATAGTTTTAAATGTCGTTTTTTGTTTGGAATGTCTTTAGCTGTTAGTCCTACTGGGCTTTTACAGTGTATCCGGTAAGATTAAATGTTGTGTATATTTGTCAAATGTAGGTGTTGGGAAGTTCTGAGATAATAAAGTAGTACAAATAAATCTCTTCTCTAATATTATAGATCAAAGTTTTGCATATTAAATATTTGTTTTTATATTTAATAATATAAAATAATCAGGTTAAAAATTTCTGCACCGATTTAAAAAATCTTTCAATACGTGTAAGTATTTTTAATTTACTAACGTCGGGCATTCTACGTAAATGATATTACGAATATTTAAAATGATATTAGTTAGATATATATTCGTTGTAAAGTAAAATCTATATATTGAATAGATAATGAATGTAAGTGTGTATCTAGTACCTTGAAAGAAAGCAATTGAAAATCAAGTTAAAGAAAATTATTATGTTAAAATAAAATAAATCTATAGTTCGACTTAGTAGACTACGAAATCGGTATCTATGCGGGTGAAACCTTGGGACGTTAATAGTCGTTAATAACTTAATTTCTGTTTGTGAGCTTTACACGCATTTTATATAATATTATCAAATGACATGGTTGTTATGGACAAGTTAATAAAATGTTATGTGTTTCAGACAAGTGATAAAAAAATAGATTAAATGCGTACTCATTTGAGTAACGAATATATATTTGTATTTGATATTATAGATGGCAACATTTTGTAATACTGATTTGAATTTTGACAAATCAGTCATAAAGATGGCGGTGGTCTTGTCACCCGATCAAGAGTCGGTAAGTAGTTTTTCAAATTAATATTAAGGAAAATAAAAACATTTTGTTTCATAATACTTTCCTTTATTTGTAAATTATAATCCTTTCGCTTGGATTACTCTGATTTATACGAGTTGGGGGTAATTTTTAGCTAGTTTATTCGTTTAACATGACATCAGTGTTTGTTTTGATTTCGTACAAAGCTTCCTTTTAAATACGCGATTAAAATAATAAATTCTTTAATTAAATATCTTATAAACGCAACAATTGCAATTGTCGTTTTTTTTAATATTTATCTTGGTGAAAAGTTTCAGTTCATTACGTCGGTTATAAAATTGAAACATAAACAGTGATGTGCGTGAGCGTTGCCACGGGCTAAGCTAAATAACGTTTACTTAACTAAAATCCCTTTTAGTGTATTATTTAAATATCCTCTCGAAAGGATTTAACTGATTGATCTAAATAATATATTTTTAGTGAATAGTAACAAGAAAGAACTGGAATTTCTATTGGAAAAATAGTTTGATCAATTATAACAGTATTATAAGTGCATATTTTATGCAAGCAAATATTTGAAAATGTAAGTTAAGTATATTAGTGATAATAATAGTAATTCTACATACAACTCAATAGTAATGCAACAGACTCTAGAGTTGCTTGTGTAAAAGGATCCAAATCAGCATTCAGGTTACATGCGGAGTGGATCTGTGTCCACTAGTTTCCTCCAATACTTTATCACCAGAAAGAAGAACTTGACAGAATGTCAAGTTCTTTTTTTGACCAAATCAGCTTCTTTGTAAGCAGCTATGCAATTTTTTGTGTTTAGTGTATGACACCAATGTGGTCACTGACTATGGGTCACATTTGAAAGCTCAAAGTCGCACAGAATGCAATGGGGAGGCCTATGCTTGGAGTTTCTCTATGAGATCAAATCAGAAATGAGGAGATCTGTAGATGTACCAAAGTCACCAAAATAGTCCTAAAAATCACAAAGCTGGAGTGGCAATAGGCGGGGCACATACGCCGATGAACCGATGGACGTCAGCGCCCGAAGGTGCTGGAATGGCGATCCCGCACCGGACGGCGCAGTGTAGGTAGACCCCCCACAAGGAGGGTCGCCGGCAGCCGCTGGAGCCAGGTGGCGTATGATCGGACACAGTGGCGATCATTAAGTGAGACCATTGTCCAACAGTGGACGTCCATTGGTTGAAGTGAGTGAGTGTGTGAGTGAGTGAGTACCCAACCACAACCACCATAGTTTTACCTAAAAGTTTTTTGATTCTATTTATCATGTAGCTGAATCTTGCTGATCCCAAATATTTTGCTTGTAGGCATATCTTGGCTGGTACAGTCGTAACTAGCCAAGAAAGGCCAATCCAGATCTACACACATAAGATTGTCTTAAATTTGCCATAATGGACTTGAATCCAGGACCTCTGCTAGATGCTGGAGTTACATACTTTGTGGATGAGGAGGGTGGTTATTATTACCAGCCTTCTGGTGACAGCCAAAATCTTGTCTCTCTGCCCACTGACGAAGACCAGAACAATGACGAGATTGCAGAGGAGAGTCAGATGTTGGTGGATGGTGAGAACTATCAAACAGTTATTTTGGTGCCTTCAGAAAGTGGTAGTGGTGAAACAAGTTACGTACTTGTCATGCAAGAAGACTCCAAGCCTCTGATTAATATAGATATTAAGGATGAGGAAAAAAGTGATGTATATAAGTTTGAAGAGGAAGAAGGTGCGGCCCGGCTTGAGGAAGGATCTGTCGAAGGCGAAGTTATTGGGAAGGAAAAATCTACCATGGCTACGAAACAAAATAAGTACCTTCGTCCGGATTTCACGTGCAATTTTTGTTCTTACACGACTCATAGACGGTACCTCTTGTTGCGGCATATGAAAACGCATTCCGAAGAGCGACCCCATAAATGCAGCGTGTGCGAACGCGGCTTTAAAACGATGGCGTCACTGCAGAACCATCTCAATATGCACAATGGCGTCAAACCTCATATCTGCAAATATTGTAAGAGCCCATTCACCACATCAGGTGAACTGGTGCGACACGTCCGTTACCGACATACGCACGAAAAACCTCACAAGTGCACCGAGTGTGACTATGCCTCTGTAGAATTGTCGAAACTAAGACGTCATGTCAGGTGTCATACTGGCGAGCGCCCTTACCAGTGCTCTCATTGCACATACGCATCTCAGGATACTTTCAAGTTAAAACGTCACATGCGGACGCATACGGGAGAGAAACCATATAAGTGTGAACATTGTAACATGTGTTTCACTCAGTCCAATTCGCTGAAGGCTCACAGGCTGATTCATAATGTTGCTCAGAAACCAGTATTTCCTTGTGAACTTTGCCCGACAAAGTGTGCTCGAAAGACTGACCTTCGTATTCATGTTCAGAAACTACACACTTCAGAAACACCTCTCAAGTGCAAAAGATGTGGTAAATCATTCCCAGATCGGTACTCCTGCAAAGTTCACAATAAGACCCATGAGGGAGAGAAATGTTTCAAATGTGAACTTTGTCCTTATGCTTCTACTGTGCTCCGTCATCTGAAATCACATATGTTGAAGCACACTGATGAGAAACCCTTTGTCTGTGATCAATGTGACCAATCCTTTCGACAAAAACAATTACTCAGGCGCCATCAAAACTTGTACCACAATCCCAATTATCAACCAAAGCCACCTAAAGAGAAGACTCACATATGCCACGAGTGCAAGCGTACATTTGCTCACAAGGGTAATCTTATCAGACATCTTGCTATACACGATCCAGATTCTGGTCACCATGAGAGGGCATTGGAGCTCAAGATAGGCCGCCAAAAGAAAATCAAGTTCTTTGATGGAAATATAAAGACAGATGACTCTGAAAATGAAAATGAAGAACTCATGAAATTGGAATTCGAGGCCAATCAACTGGAGGGTGGTGAATTGTTGACGGTGGCTGACAGTGATGGACAACAGTATGTAGTTCTAGAAGTAATACAGACCGACGATGGACCGGAACAACAGCTCACTGTAGTTGCTACACCGGAATACTTGGAGGAAGAAGAAGCAGAAGAAGTAATGGATAAAAAGGATGTATATAAAGAAATTAATGTGAAGACACACTTGGAAAAGGCCATTAAGCTTGAAAAAGATGTTGATACATGCTTTGGCTTTGATGAAGATGAGGAATCAGAGGAGGAGAATATGAGTTTCAATTAAAAAATTGTCCTTCATTTAATATAGTTACCACATTACCAATAAGCGATGTCTATTGTGTGAATTGCTGCTACAACAAAGGTTAAATAAACATATATGTAAATTAATAAATAATTATAATTTGTTTTTGTATTGAGGTGTATGTTAGAAAAATTTGGGTACTACAGAACATAATATAGAATTTAATGTATCTGGTTAGCCACATAACTTCAAGAAAAGTCATTGAATTTTTGAGAGTTATTATTTATGTACCAAAACAGATCTCTTCAAATAGATCTCTTTCAGAAACCTTTGACATAAGAAAGTACTTAATCAGATGCAGTATAGGTACAAGTATATGTAACTAAACATAACTACATACTCATACAAAATTGAACAACAATAATACTTAATTAGCTAAAAAGAAAAATGTAATTTAGTACAACACAGATATAGACATACATAAGCCCATACTTATATGAATATGTAAACTATAAATATATACAATATTATCATATAATACATAAATAATGTTATCCTATCTAATAAATTATCATCCTGTTCTGTCAGCAATTCATACATTTTTATATTAAGATCCTGCTATGAGAGATCCTGATAAGAAAATCCTGCTGCAGTAAAATAATTTTATTTAGAATTTTCAGCCCTTGATATTTTTATCTAGATATTTCATAGCTAAGCTTAATAAAACTCTTTGTATGTTGATTATAATAATCTAGTAATGATTGTTTTAAATTAATTATTAACCATTCATTTGTTTAATAAGTATTTTTATTGATAAATCACTATGCATTAGAGCCAATGTTAGAGTGAACTGTACTATATGATGCATAAATCAAATATTTCAATATCATTATATTTCGTCGTCGTCGTCTCAACCGATGGACGTCCACTGCTGGACAAAGGTCTCTTAATGAATTTCACTGGGCCCACTTGTATCCAGTAGCTGCCGGCGACCCGCCTGGTGTCATCGGTCGTCTACCTAGTGGGAGGTCTGCCCCGCTGCGTTTTCTGGTGCGAGGCCGCCATTCTAGCACCTTCAGCCCCAAAATCCATCGCTTCTGCAAACTATGTGTCTTGCCCATTGCCACTCCATTTTTGCAATTCGGTAGGCTACGTCGGGGACTTTGGTTTTCTCTCCATTTCTGATTTGATCACCTAGAGAAACCCCGAGCATAGCCCTCTCCATTGCCCCCGAGTGACTCTTCAGTCTTCTTACAAGGCCCATAGTCAGCGGCCATGTCTCTGAACCATATGTAATCGCTAGAAACAGGCAATTAATTAAACTATCATACATGTTAATTATGTTAACAATAACAAGACAGTTGTAGATTGTATACCATAATTTAATATTTGAAACTGAAAATTTTGTGGCTTACGTTAAAAAATAATTATAAGCGTTTTAATAATATTTCAACCATATTGGATATAAAAACAAATATTCGTGGTACATAACTTAATTTAATTAAAAAACGAAAACTTGTTCAAATGATAATATTTATAAAAGAAATTCAAAAGTTGTTATGTTTGGTCTACAATTATAAGAGATTTTTTTTTAATATAATGCTTTAATTTCACATCGGTGTTGCTAATGTCAAATTAATATATATTTTCATTGCTAGTAATATCATACTGGAAAAGTCTTATATGAAAGTTAAAAATTAATTTCATTTGTTTGGACATGTATCGAAAATTTGGATGTAAGTTTTGGACAATTATTTCTCACTTAAGGGTCCACAAGAGTGGTGATTCCAAATTAATTATGAATAAGCCTTGTAATTTAAATTGCTTATAATTATTCCTCTAAAAATAGTGCATATTGCTATATAGATTTTGAACCGAATAGTGTATTCTCTTTATTATGAATTATAAATGAATTTTAGTTTCTGTGCTTCTCGCCATTTAAACTAAATGCAAAAAGTCACTTGCTCATGCGCTCGATATTTTTAAATCATAAAGGTTTCGTATTGTCACATCTATGTAAATAATCTTACTGTAAACGTGTGCTTGATTGGATTCCTCTTAAATGGTTGGACCAATCCTAAAGCCATTTTTTGCGCGTGTTCAACATGGATTGAAGAATGTTTTAAATCGACAATTTGATCTGATAAATTGTATCTTGGACCGGGAACTATCCAAATGATCCAGGAATCATCTAGTAGATGTATAGTACGACAAATTTATAAGTGTTTGTTTATAAAGTTCGAAATTCTGTTGAATTTAGTTATTTCGGAAATAGAATAGGCTATCGATTGTCGGTCGGCGACCGGTCGCGACATCCGCTACTCGTCTATGTTTGTATTAAATATATCTTAATCACTGACGCTCTGTGGAATTTGTCAATAATAACTATGTATGATGTACGCCAGCTGCAATATTTATTTAATAAACCGTGGGAAATATGTGAAAAGTTTCTTCAAAACAGATTCAGAATTTGATCGTGCCAGCCTGTTGCTTAAAGTCCGATGAAACGTCTAATGTTGAGATAATCTTGGATGACCAGGCATAATAATATATAATAGGACAAATCCCCTATTTTGTTAAAGAAATCATACAAATAACCAGAAAAATTAATAATCATTATTGGGTTGCCTCGACCAATTTTGCTAAATAACGAAATTTGATCGGACATGTTGCTGTTTTATTATTGACTGAATGGAAGGTATTTGTGCTGATATTCAAATTTAACCGACTGGAAGAAATATCATATAAGTGAGCGCAAATATTTAAAGATCAAGTAAACAATTTATAGAGATGTTAGAGACCTGCATGGATTATTGCTTTTATACCAGTAAGTAAGTAAGTAGCAGCCCATTAACGTCCCACTACTGGGCACAGGCCTCCTCACTCCGAAGAGCGAGGGTTTTTAGAGCATAGACCCACCACGCTGCTCCAGTGCGGATTGGCAGGCATAGTACACAAGTGCACTCTCTATTCCTTCACTCTCATAGTCCGATGTGAAGGGAATCCGACACGACCGGAGAGAGATCAGGCGCAGGACCGACGGCTTAACGTGCTCTCCGAGGCACGGGGGTGGATCACACCGCCAACTACCCAACTTCGGGCAAATATTGAGAAAATCTTAAATAGAAAACTCAATATTGCTTTTTTTTGAAGTGGCCCGACCCGGGACTCGAACCCAGGACCTCATGTCTGTAGTCGAACATGCTAACCACTAGACCAATGAGGCAGTTTATACCAGTGCCCAATTATAATTTTATCAGGTCTTAGGTTAAGTCCGTAGTATAGCTGTTTTGTCTTGCAATGGGTAGTGGGTATCAAAACTAAATTGAAGAGATACTTTTTGTATAAGAAGTAGTAGTATTCTACATGCTATTCGTTTTTAAGCAATATATTATTGCTCGCAAACCTGATAAAAGATCCACAATTTTTTACCTTTCCATAGTTTCTACATGATGACCTTTCTGGTAGGATGTTCGATCTAGTTTTCCGACACTTGAGAATTAGAAAACACGAAAAATGATTGGACCATCCAGCGAGCAATACCGATCTTGAAACAGTTTTAGTGATTTTCTTAATGTAAAAGCAATCATTATGTCTTCTCTAACTAACGTGACACTTGTTAAATAATTCGTATCCGATTGGATTCCCAACTGGGCAATATAGGTTGAAGGTTCATCGCACATGTTAGTCTATATCATCATTAAAAAAACGTACATCTCCGAATGTTTCCATATATCGAATACGAGTCATTGTTAATTTGGTGCATGAAGATTTTCTTTAAAAATACTTCATGGTATCAATAGTAAAAAGAATGTTTTCATACGTCCCATCAACTACGTATAATTATTTGCCATTATTTACATGACGATTGTATATTTGGTCACGTGCGCACGACCTACGTCACGTATCAAGAATCATATCAAAACCATCGTGTCAATCTAGACAAAAAACAGTATTACTCTGCTTCAGTGAATAATCTGCGACGAGATGTCCGGATAACCCGGGTACTTTTAAAATATGAACATATCGTGTAAAATCCTGGTTTTCCACTTATAGGTATTCTGGTACAGCCAATATGTTTAATATTTTTAATTTTTACTTACTTATTTATACTTTCCTTTATAATTTTGGCTCCGTAGGTACACACGATAAAGCAGGTTTCTTAAGCTCATGTGCATTTCGCATACAATCAAGCTAACATCCTCTAATCTTTCCATTTTTTGGCGTTATCTGTTTCTTTCTTTTGCATTGGCTCTGTTTGTTTTTGATAGAAATAAACAAGCAATCGCTTTACCCGATGTTAGGTGTTTTCCTTTGCACAAAGACATTTGTGGGACCATTGAAAAGGTCGCGTGCTTTCAGTTTAAACGACCAATATGTATCATGTGCTAATTTCTTTATTTGCCTTGCTAATTTGAAATGGTCTTATTTTAATAGGATGGTAACGGTGAAATAAGGGAAGTTCCCTAATGTTATACTAGTTTCAAATCTTAAACTCATTTCTATGTAAATTTTGTGTGAACGTTAGTCTTACGCCAATGTATACTGATAATATTAATTCTTCGCGAAAATCATTTAATTCAGTTTATAAATAGAGAATTTCATATTCCGGGGAGGGGGGGGGGGGGCTCTTGTTGAGGCCCCGGGGCGGTACCGTCCTCTAAATCTAGCCCCATTTATACAATTCTTTAGATGTTATTTTTTTATTTAAGTATATGTTTTGGGTTTGGCCTTAATTTTCATTTTTAAACATATGTTAAAAAAACACATTTATAATTTTATACATACTGTAGTTAATGAATGAAGCGATGTGAACAAATTGCTAGTCAACAACTATGATTGTATTTGAGTGTTGCGGATACAAAATATTTGAATGCTGAATTTTTATTTAGGTATTAGTTATCGATATAGGCATATTATTTAAAGAAGGTATACATGCTATAATTGGCAGGTATGAGATGAAATGAGGAATATGTGAGAACGGAAACCGTCGCAATAAATCAGTCGGTTTAAGTGTGAGTGACGCTGAGAGGGTGTCGTTCAATCGTGTTTATTGAGTACACTTCTCATAACACCTCGTATTATGCAGCTGGTTTGCTAATTTGACGCTTGGTATGACGTATCACAAAGTTCATACTTTCTCATCTTACAGATGCATTTATTTCATTTTCACTTTTACTTCACTAAGTATAGTCATTTTTATAAGGAGTAAGTTAACGCTTAATATAAGATTTTATAAATGTATACCAAACCGCTGCTGCACTCTACTTAAATGTATTGCTCCCAAAAAAGGATCCATCGTGTATTATTTATTGTATAAAATAACATATATGTAGTATGTAGAAACTAAGATACGTATTTACTAAGACATGTATAAATGTAGAATTAAATGGGACATATTTGGGCAATGATAAAAAGGTTCCGCATAAAATGAAGCTGCAATCCATATTGTATTATAAATAATTATGTAAGAAACAAAATGTAACTGTATTCAGTTTAACTGTATCGCTTAGTTTAGAACAATTGTATATTTTTTTTGAGTTTATTCCGGTCTGGTTTCATCTTTACGTCTTTAAATTTGAGAATATGTTTCGTTTTTCTAATAATTAAAATTTACATAGCCAATCAGTTTTATGCATGGTGAAAATACTCGTCCAACGTTGTTAATCGGTAAAAATTATAATATGCATTCTTTATTGTAATGGATCCAATAAGCTCTTTTAAGTCGACTTTCGCTAGGGTGTAAAATAGGAAACATAGGAGATATTATCTATTTTATACCATACTATGAAATAGGAGGAAATCAATTTCCTCATTGGTTTGCAGTGAATCCGGGAGCACTCAAACTCGGTAATAGGTAATTATTTCCTTCCTAACTTTGCATATTGTTCGACGGGGAAGGCTAACGTTTAAATTGCAATGCTAAATAGAGTTTTAATTTCGATTTTGTCCAAGGCTCTCCATGAATTAAGTTTAGGACTCGCAAGCAAAGCCTTAAAAACCACCAAGTTCTTACCGATAAGATGTATTTGTTATTTTCCTTTTTGTCTAAACCTATATATATTAGAAAATACAGTCTTCAAAATTTGTTCTGCTGTGAGTCAAACCTTTTTTTTGCTGTGAAATTCATGTACGCACCCCGACAGGGATCGGGAGTTTAGAACCCGGCGAGGGAGGAGATCTTGCAATACCAACTAAACCCACCGCTGTCCTCGCTGGTGCATTCCACTCCGATGTCCCGAATGACCCCGACTAAGAGTTTAAGAAGATTTGCCCTTTGTGAAGTATTCGTACCATCGTGCCAGCGAGGACTGGTTTTTAATGTTAAACAATATATGTTTATGAGATTAAGTTGTATGTCTGTCAGTTAGACAGTATTAGATTTAAATAGATGTTGTGTTGTATTATAACAACGTGTCACGGTTGTTGTTAACAATGACAATGTGGTTATATAGGCGTGTCCACAGTAACCGGCATGCCCCTAGCTCGCTACAAAGTTCCTTTTGTTCAGTATGTTCATATTGTCTGTCTGCTCTCATGTCAATGGCTCTCTTAAGGACACTGAGTTTTTATTAAAAATGATTTATTTCATAGATGTAAACTCGCCATCTCATCGTCAATAAAATCCTCTATATTTTTAAATATAATAATTACCTTGAGTGGAATTATTATAGGACACAAGCTATATTTTTTCTTATACTTATTTTCCTTTAGTAATTAGCATATTAATTTGCTAGTACCAAATTTCGTTGGAACTTTCAGTCGCTTTTTTAAAGAAATTATTATTTTGATATCGTTTTAGTGCCTCTATCTCCGCTTCCTTTTTTAAGTATCCTTTTAAGCATTTTTGGTTGCCTGAAAGAGATCGCTATTTCAGCGATTAGGCCGCTAATTGTACTTCATAATGTATATGTTTATGTCAAAACTTTATTGTTTATTTTATTTATCGAGTGTACAAAAAGGAGTTTTGTATTTAATTTATTTTTATGTGCTAATTCCGATTGATTGAAAATGTTTTGCGACTTGAGGGCATAAAGTTTATTATTTACATAGTAACATGATCTACTTTGTAATGACCTTTTCATATGGCGACAATAAGTTGGTTCATATGGTTTTCATAAAAATCGTGTTTAAAATTACTTTAGGAAAATATTACATGTACTTTTAACCATAGAAATTTTGTTTAAAAACGTACCTTATTTGTTTTGTTAATTGTACAGCAGCGAAAGTCCTGTTTAAATGGATCCAGCTATTTTAAGGAGATTAGGTATATATACATTTTTCCTAATTGCAATGAATGTTTTGTGCAAAAATTCTTAAAATAGAAATAGTGATGTTTTAATGTGTGTTGATAAAATACAAAATAACATTAGTTTCTAGTGAAATTGTTATTGTTTCCTAATCACTTAGCTTTGTTGGAATTGTTGCGTCATACAAAACGTGTAGGTACTTCTGTATACTTTAGCGTGTCATGCGATGTTTCTTGGAAGCTTCATAAGTATTTAAAAACACTATAAAAGGCGTTGAGTGTGTTTACTAACACGATGCGGGTATCATTTTCTATACATATGATTAAAATCTTCGTATTCTTGTCTAGAATTAGTAGGCAACCGTAGTTAATAGTAGAAGTTAATTAAATCTGTTAAAAAATAGGACAGAATTGTAAATAGAGACTTTGACTTAGACGTAATATATAAAGAAAAGAGGTAATAAAAAAACTTTATGTTGATGATCAAGTAATACTTGCGTCAGTCGCTAATGAGCTACAGGAGATGGTAAATATTATGAATAAAGCTTTGAAAGGGAAAGGAATCAAAGTGAATGTAAACAATACGAAAGTTATGCTTTTTGAAAGAGATGAATCTATGATGAATGGCAATATTTTGATAGATGGGGAACTAGTGGAAGAGGTGAGAGAATTTGTATACTTGCGATCTGAATTTACAAAAGATGGAACATGTGAAAGTGATATTGAAAGGAGAGTGAATGCAAGGAGTATGGTAAATGGTGCCCTGCGCGCCTTTATGAATAGCCAGATAGTGTCTTAAAGGGCTAGACTGGCTGTGCATGCAGGAGTATTGGTGCCAACACTTATGTATGGTAGTGAAAGTTGGGTATGGCACGAGAATCACAAAAGTAAAATAAATGCAGTAGAGATGAGAGCGTTGAGAAGTATGTGTGGATTAAAACTGAGTGACAGAGTAAGAAATTGTGTGGTAAGAGAACGTTGTGGTATAAAAGAAGATGCAGTGACTAAAATTGAGAAAGGTATGCTTAGATGGTTTGGGCATGTAGAGAGAATGAATGAAAGGAGACTGACAAAAAGGATTTATGAGTCATGAGTGAATGCGAAAGTTGGAAGGGGAAGATCAAGGCGAACATTCCTGTAACAAATCCAGGACATTTGAAATAAGGGCCAGGGCAAGAGTACTCTAAACCGACGAACTTAGAAGGTTTAATGAGAATGAAAGAAGCGAAGGAGATATGCAAGGACCGTGGCAAGTGGAAGGATGCGTGATGCTATGTATATATGTAATAAAAAAAATCGATAAAAAGGCGTACTTTGTATCAATCAGCGTACCTATGTCGGAAATTGATTGTAAAGTTTTGCTTACAGCGCGATACGGATGCAAAAGTTTAAACATATGTATAAAATCAGTAAGTAATCTATAGGAAATGAATTGTTTTTTCATAGAAAGTCCGACATTTTATGTAAGTAGGCGAAGACGCAAGCGTGTACTTATATGTAATAAGAATTACATTGTTTATATATTTGTATTTCGCTATGACACTGTATTAGCGCGCTACAATCTCAAACTGTAACATCACTTAGCAGCACGTGAGATCACAATCAGCAGTAACACAAATGGGTACTGCGTCGTGTTAAAACGAAATATTATAAACAATATGCGGTCAATCTTGGTATAAATTTTCACGTATTCTTGCTAACTTTCCAACGATTTGCGTCATGTAGATGGTAAAAGTTATGTAAATTAAAGATTTAGGTGAATCCTATGTGAGCACCTACGCGACGCCTCGATATGAGCGTTCTCCCACGCACGTCTCTTGGGATAACCGACCGAGGGCGTGATTATTGAGTCATGTAAGATGCTTCTCTGATATTAATTCGCTTTAGCATATTTATTCCATACCTTAATGTGTTTAACAAATAAGTTAGTTGTTGTTTAGGGTATTCTAAAGTATTCCGACTGCTACACTAGTCCTTAATTCGTTTCCCGTTTTTTTAAGTAGACCTTGTATTTAGGAAATTATACATTCTGATTTGTATGTATCTGATATCTCTATTACCTTTGTACTCCTTTC
The DNA here is from genome assembly GCA_015832385.1 of Elymnias hypermnestra. Classification (NCBI taxonomy): domain Eukaryota; kingdom Metazoa; phylum Arthropoda; class Insecta; order Lepidoptera; family Nymphalidae; genus Elymnias; species Elymnias hypermnestra. The sequence goes on along the minus strand of JACTOM010000041.1, from coordinate 506,283 downwards.
GCTGGCAAATGTGGATTCGATTCCCGTAACGGATAATTTAGGAAATTGTATTTTCTAGTTTGTCTGAGTCTGCAGTGATAAGTGGCTTCGGCTGTGAATAATATTTTTTATTTCAGGCTGTCGAATAAGAGGTACACTAGTTTTTTTTTTACCAAAACTGCAGGATATGTTGTAAAAAATAATCTTGGCTGTGAAATAAATGGTTATTTTTTATTTTAAATTCATTAATTTCCTGCAATCAACCGAAAATTTTAAACGCATGAAAAGGATACAATAGGTCTTGAGTAGATGTTCATACTAATTTATTCAAGTCCCACTGGATTAGGTAATCTTGATACTGTTGATGACAGTCCACTTATACCATTGTGTTATCGAGATAATCAATTATTTTGAAACCACAGTTACTACCTAACCTAAGTTACTAAAGCGGACCACTTTCGCTGCGGCTCAGTCTATCATTATTTATACGCCTGAAATACCCCTTTGCAACACCAATTATCTGCCAGTGAACTGTCCCATTAAATTTCAGTTCAGTTGTTTCGGAAATTATTCAGTTCCTACTATTACTTTATACTCTCTCGACACGTATGTTGATAGTTTTTTCAAATTTATAATTAGTGTCTATAATCGAAAAATTGTGCAGCGGCGTCTATTGAAATCTAATGTAAAAAGATTAAAGGTTACATTCTATTTATTGTGTTTTATTTGTGTAGTAAAATTCGTGTTAAATGTCGTAGGAATTGACTTAATTTTTTTAATTTGGTATAAGCAAGTACTGTGTAAACTTTTGTATGCATTTATTTGAAGGCTGTTTCTTTGTCATTACCAACGGACGTTTCAGTAATATTTGTATAGATGCGATTCATTAGTCGAACTGTATGTGTTAGTTTTCGTCTATGACAGTTGCTACTCGTGGTCGCGTGCATTCGATCGTGCTTCCCGTACCATTTTTTTTTAAATACGGGACATACAATGTATTGGGAGTGAAGAGTGATTTGTTTTAACTTGTGCTTATGTGGTCTCGCTCGTGATATCACTTTTTTGTGGTATGAAATTGTTATCGGAACACAGGATACGCGATATTTTCAAGCTATAGTCTTCCCGATTTGATGTTAATGAAATTGTTGTAAATTCCGTATGAGAAACAATCTGATGTAAAGGGAAACCGGTTTTCGTAGACATAACGCTGCTTTGAAAGAGTTGTGAAACAATTCAAAAAAGAGTTTGAAGATGAATTGTACTTTGTAGACCAATGAATGATATTTTTTTGGTACCATCGATTTTTTTTTTAATATAGACTATTCTCGATTATGCTGTGCTCTTAACTAAAATTTTGAATAAAATATTATTCATCCAAAGAATTTTATATTCATAGTCAACCAAACTATCAATATGTCATCGCTTTCGGCAGTGATGTGTAGCCAGCCTTTTTCCATACTAAACCTATGTGGTTCCGAGTCTCTCAGAAGGCAAACTTAATGCTTATTGCTGAATATTAGTGTTTTATGGTCATGTGGTGGTAATACACTTTAGTTTCTTCAAATTCACTGGTTGATTAAATGATAGTGAATATTTGCATACATTGTATTTGATCAGAAAAGACAGATGATAAGTAATTCAAATTTTTAGGATACATTAATATAGTAAAATGGGGTGTTTCGAAAATTTTATTCAGTGATTCAATTTGAAGAATATAAAAATATGTATTTCATATAATAAAATAGTTTCAAATGACTGTTACAGTTTAAAAGAGAAGGTGAACGTTTGTACAAATCAAGTAACATTTATTAGCCGAAACTAATAACTACGTAAAACACGCTCACAATTAATTCGTCATTTATACAGTGATGTGTGGATTATACAACTCTACAATGGAAGTCAGCTGATCTTGACAAAAGTAAACAATGAATTGCCTCGGGAGCTTTTGAATTGTACTAGAACGCAAATTTTCGTTCGTCAAGTTATATTGTAGCGATAAAGATAGCTTGTGTATAGTCTTCAAGATACCACGTTTTTATATTTGTAGATAGTTGGTTTCGCATTAATAATATTAGTAAAAATTTGTTACGACATCTGAACGCACGGGATATTTATTATACGTTATCCGTGCGTTCGTCGGCACTAATACGGTCATTGCACAGGATATACATCCCGGAAGAATTAGCCCCACCCTTCTAATGTATTTGCGTCCATACACGGAAATCGTGTCTCTTAACGCTGCACTTGCAACCTTATAGGCAGCCGTTTGCACTCAATAGAGGTTCTAAGGTTTACGATATCATTTCAATTGCTTCAATTGATATGTCGTGTATATATTATATATATACACGACATATCCAGGTATCTATTGACTCATTAAGATATCTCTGGAACTATTAGGCGTAGAGACTTGAAATTTGGTAGAAATATTTCTTTTGCCAAGTAGAGGTCAGCTAAGAACGGATTTTACGAAATTCCACCCGTAAGGGGGGTTGCGAGGGTGTGAATTAAAAAAGTTAAAATTTTCACATTTAAAAAATTTCAACATTTATAAACCATATCTTTTATATTAAAAAAACTTTGTAAAACTTAGTCAGAATTTTGTTTATCATAATGAAATCTATCAAAAGTAAATTTTAGGAAATTCAATCCTTAAAGGGCAGTGCGGGTATGTTTCTCATTTGTAAAACAATTTCTCTAAATTAATTAAACCAAAAAAACAGTCCACGCAGACGAAGTCGCGGGTTCAGCTATTATAATATAAATCGTTCACTCTCTATACATTGTATATCTTGTTAAAATTTTCAATCGCTAATAAACTTATTCATTTATGCTTTCAAGATCAAAAACATTTTGACTTGTAGGTAATACTTGATATTAATACAGTTTTTCAAATCCAAGACTATCAATTTATTCCGAAAAACAATTTTACAGGGCCATTTATTGAATACCGAAGAGCTGTTAAGCTGTCTATGTAATGAGTTTAATAATTTCGTACTAGATAGACCGCATGCATTGACGTTGACTTTTAAAATTATTTTTTCAGATTTGATTGTCAATCCCGAAACTGTCACGTATTGGCAAAAAACACATATAACAAATTGCCAATATCCATAAAAGATATAAATCTTTTTAAAATTAAATTGAAGGCATATGATACACAGGCCTTTCACAATATTGACGAATTTTTTATGAATTAATATTGACGTGCAACAATTTCTACAATGGTAGTGTCAATCGACACAAATTTATTAATATTAAATAGATTCGAATAATTCTGAATTATATTATACTTTATGACGGAAATGTTTATTGTATATAACATAAAAATATATTAATATTATTGCACGTTCGCGGTATGGCCAGTTGTTGCGTGTGTATACTACTAACTATAAATGAAGCATCCTATTTACCAACAGTACTGTAACAAATGATTTGATAGATGTTAGTTGGAACTTGTAAAGGCAAAACTATTAACAAATACTGGATTCCATGAAGATTTTTTTAGAACTGGAAGTCGTTTAGTATCATTGACTTTCTAAGCGAGTTAACTAGAAACCAGTTAGTTTTTCTTTACGAAGAGTATTATGTGCAGGTACGATTCGTTTACTACTATACTTAGTAATGGTTAAAATTAACTAGAAACACTTAAACAATATCTTTCTGGCTATTGACTATTGACTTTTATAGTTTATAGATACAATCATCGAAATAAATTTATCTTATTGATGACGTTGTTTGATTGATATAAAAAAAGTTGAGTAAATAAAAAAAATGTTACTAGAAAGTTTATCACTGACGTGAATCGCTGCTTTGCATGACACCATTCAAAATTATCAAAATTTTAGGGCGTAAGGGCAGCCTTATGTAGATTTTCTTTTTTCTCGCTGAGAAGTAGATAAGTGGAAATATTGATGAAGTTGTTGAGTATATGTAAAGGCCTTAGGTATCACGGTTTTCAACTTTTAAACGTACCTATCTGAAAAATTGAGTGTTATATAATTATCTGCATGATCTTCGATGCCTTTTTTATTACTGTACTTTAAGATTTCATATTTATTTATGTGCTGTAATCAGATTTTGGTATATTTTGACTTCATTTAGTAACAAAACAGTTTCAAAGTCCTGGTGGGCTAAAATATAAAAAATACCTATTTTATTTTCTTTAAAGGTTTTTGCCTTAGCTGCTATACATTTTTTAAAGATTTCGCTCTTCATTTGATATACTGACTACTAGACAAGTTAATAAAATCTAGGAGGAAAACGCTTAAACCTAATAAGCAGAAGTTACATTTAATAGATTTCAGGAATGTAGGTTTGATTAGACTATAAAAGCTACCACGAAGTACCAAACTGGTCAAACAAAGAACTTTTTCTGGGAATTCCAAGGTAATTTATCTCGTGCGCTGTTCTAAAGGAAAACATTCAACATTTCTCAGAAGAATTTCTAAAAGCATGATTCATTACGAATCGACTTGTAATATTAACGCCATTATTGAAATATTTTTAGAAGATATAATTATATTAGATTCTGTAACAATAGTAACCAACAGCAACTAAATAACTTTATTCCATGTTTTTAAAATATAGAGATTTAGTAATGTAATAGACAAAAATAAACAATAACTTTATTTATTTAAAAAAATGTAGGAGAAAAAATATTTCGGGTTAGTTTTATTCAAATACTATGATTATTATACATACTTATGTGTCCCAGAAAAGTATGATTGCCTAGTAAAATAGATTCTCAAAATCGCGTTATTAAATAGACAAAGTAATAAATTAATTCACGATATAGTAATAATAATAATTTTTTTTTTATTAATTGGACCCAAATTTTTAGTGGGTATACAAATAACTATGTTAGTGACAAATAGAATATAATACAGAAATGAAACTAAATTAAATCAAATCACGTCAGTCAATCAAAATTAAAAATATGAAAATACTATGAATACAGAGAAGTCTTATGCATTAAAAGGTTGTCAGATATCATTTTCTGTTGCTTGTCAGATGAACTGATAGCCAATATGTGAATATAGTATTAAGTACCGTAAAGTTTACAAACCGTTTTAAATATGCTGTTATGAGATGCCCTTATTCTCTCCCAAAAAGATGCAATGCGTGCCCTCAGAACAGCATAGAAAGCACAGCAAACATCCGAGACGCGCTGCAATATCTGGGCAAACCCATTAAGATGCGAAAAGAGTCATTATACTGCACGCGTATTGCCGTGTAGGACTTTGTAAAAAGAATTGTCCAATGTTGACAGATATAAAAGCATTGGCAATACGCGTTGAATAATGTCTTCTTGACGGCTTTGCCATATTTAGTGACTCTTCGCGCTAGCATACTACACCGGACCGAGATTTCGATATTGAAAGCGAAAGGAGCTCTCCTTTCGCTTTCAATATCATCATTCATCATCATTTCAATTTCATCATCACCCTGCAAACATGCAGTAAGAATATTGCCTAGGTACTTGAATTTGGTTACAAACCGAACTGCTGTGTTATTTAACATTACCTCTGGTCCCTTATCTGCCTGCCTTAATATCATAATTTCTAATTCGTTTACAATATATTTCAGTCTATGAGTAATAGCATAACCCTCACAGATTAAAATTAGTTTTCTCAGTCCTTTGACGGAGGGGCTGAGTACTACCATGTCATTAGCATGGCTCAAACTATTGAAGAATGTGTTGCCAATACGGCATCGGACTTTTGCAGTTCTCAGCTCGATCAAATCATTGACATAAATGAAATGATATTTTAATGATAACTGACCTTAACACAAAAACAAGCGTAGAAAATAACTTTGAAGCTATTTTACCTTTTTCTTATTCCTGGTTTGGTGGTAGGATAGGTGGCACATTTTTCTCCATGAGTGCGTAATAGATTACTCCATTGTACATATTTGACAAATGCCTGATCAGTATTATGGCAATTCTATGGTTGTTGGTGTTTAGTATTGGCAAGATCGCTTTCTGGGATGTTTCCTCGCTAATTAAAGTAGGAATTCAATCCTTAGAATTCACAATTCAATTTTCCAATAGGTACACAAATAGCCGACCTACGTCAGCTTAGCGCGAATGTACCTACATCGTTATCAATGAAAACTCTCTACCTTATTCGTAATACTGTTGTTATTTTAATATTTATTGAATTTTTAATCTTGGATTTGTAAGGCAGCTTGGATTTACGGTTAACTAAATATTTCTACACCATCTAGACATAAATATACTACATAATTTTACGCATTAATGCTTTATGCTCTAGACTCGGCCATTTTTATCCTGTATCACCTCAAGTTTAGCTAAAAATAGCAGTTATATGATAACAATTTATCAATAACAATTTCTATTGTTGTTGTTGTAATTTGCAAAGTATATAGATATATAGATTGTCATACTTTCGATTGGTTAAATGATTTCCAAAATAACTAGGAAAATATTTAGAATTTTGTTATTACTTTGTTATATGGAAATATTTATAGCTATTTTTTATCATGCATCGTAGCTCGGAATGCGTTTATCAAATGCTCAGGTCTTTCAATACTCAGAATTTTGCATCATAAATATCCAAACATATTAAACTTAAATTTTTAAAATAGACGATTTCCTTTCAACACCTTTCAGCACTGTTCACCCACGTTCGTTTCCGATGTTCCGATAATACGAAAGTGTGGTGAAATAGTGAAATCTATGTCTACACTTCAATAATAAAATAATACCGAATGTTTTAACAAATGGCTACTTAGCATTTCATCGACTCCGGTATAATATACGAATTAAGTTTTCGGAATGGAGGCAGCGTTTTTACATCATTTACTCAATTTTTTACGGGTAGGTGTGAATTTTGTTGGTAAAACTTTTACTATTTTATACATTATATTATGCAAGCTAAATATAACTACCCCAATACTAGCCATCTGGTAATGAAATTCCAGTTGAAGTCAGTTCAGTCGCTCTATATATCATTGCGAAGAAACAATTTTAGTGGTCTCGTGGGAAGTCGATTTAAAAAGTTGCTTTTATTTTCTATATTAGCTTTATCTCGCAGATTAGCTGGAAGAAGCTGAAAAATATTAAGAATATACTTTTGTAATTAGTAAGGGGTTATTAATAGATACTTCTATTTTACTTGTTTTTAATCCTTATGCGCATATCTTGTTCAAATTATAAATGATTAATACTGGACCGATATCAAAAAAAGTTTCACCATTAGAAAACTACATTTTCACTGAGCGACATAGGCTATATTACTTTCTCAAACATAATAGGGGTGGGAAAGAAGAATGCATTAATGTAACCCAAGGTGTGAATAAAAAATCTATTATCGTGTGCGTTGCCAAAATTAATGAAGATAGAGCGAAATAATGTTCTACAATAGTATGTACCGTATTAAAATCTATAAAAAAATTCGCGATACTATATGTCCAACTACTGTACTTTATACTTTTTTACATTTTAAAAGTTAATAGAAGTGCCGACAAAAATTAACCATATTATTCATATGTCTGAATGAATCTGTAAAATACTTTTTAAATTAATAAAATCGGACATTCCATTCAAAAGATATAACGAGTTTAATAATCTCAATCTAAAGAAAATACCTTATCTCGAGCCGAACTCTAGAACAAAACAAAACTACGTCAAATGTTGCGTATAAGGAAGTTTTGAGACAATAAAGTATTAGAAATAAATCTCTTCTCTAATATTACAGAAGAACGTTTTGCATATTGAATATTGTTTTTAAAGTTTTAAAATAAGTTAAAAATTATTAAACCAATTTAAAAAATTCTTTCAATACCCACCTGTAGAGTAATTTTTAAATTTTCTAATATCGGATATTCTACGTAAATGATGATCGTTGAAAAGTAAAATAGTATATTGATTAGATTGTGAATGTAAGTGTGTAATAAATCTAAAAGGAATTAATTAAAAACTAAGTGAAAGCAAACTTTTCTAACTTCTAACAATAATAAATCTATAGTCCGCCTCTGTAGACTTTCCACTGCCACGAGATCGATATCTACGCGGGTAACACTATGGGGCATTGCTAGTATGAAATAAGTTAAAGAAGTTCGTGCTATAATGGTGTAGGAATTAACTTTTTTTATTGCTTGTTATATGGTGTGTGTGGTTTTAATTTTATATGTTCTTTAATTCCAGGCGACGAAAGAGTTTCTAGATGCGTTGAGTGAAACGGGCGCGGCGTGCGTGTCGCGTGCCATCGCGATCAAGTTTCTGTTGGCGCGCAAGTTTGATGTGGCGCGTGCACATACGTTATGGCGTCAACATGAAGCCACAAGACGCAGGGAAGGCCTCATTAAGTTTGAACCATTCAAAGATCCATTGAAAAGTGAGCTTGAAACTGGAAAATTTACAATATTGGTGAGCATATCATAATAATAGACGCAAATACTTCACATCCCATTACAGAGTACTATTGATATAACTTTTATATGTACACAGAAGAAGAGCAGAATTTAGACGTCTTCGTTATTGCTGCGTTACGACGATTCGCTTTGCTAGCAGAGGCCCCGAGTTCGATCCACGGTAGGACTTAGGAAATTGCATTTTCTAATTTGTTTGAGTCTGAACTGGTTGTAGGCTCGGCCGTGGCTAATTACCACGAATAGGCTAATTTGTGTTCCGATGTAGAAAACAGAACAGGTAAATATAAAACCATAACAGGTAAAGGTAAACATAAAAATAACAGGAAAAACAAAATTTAATTGATAATTTCTATTTTAATTATTCTAATTTAAATAATAATTGAAATATTTTTGTTTCAATTTTATGAAAAATAGTATATAAAATTTTTAAATGACGAGTGGCAAATTAAAATGCCACATCTTATTTGTAAATATAGTTCTAGTTTTAGTGTATATAAAACCGTACTATCATTTTATACCATTATTTTACCATTGCGAATCGATCGATTAATTAATCGAGTAATTTGTATTTGTAAGTACCTTAACTCGTGCGAGTTTCGATGTATTTTCAAATGCTATTTGGTTGTAAAATTATAAACGATTGTGTATGTTCGTCCATACATCTGACTGTGGTCAATAGTTGTTGGCCCTTCAGGGAACGTTTATATTTAAGTATCATCAGGTACCATACTACTTAGTAAAATCGTAAACTGCTATGTGGGTGTGAAAAATCTTTTAAAATTTTTAAAGATAATTTAGATTATCTGGTAAAACTATCTGCACTACAAAAATGATAAAGCTATATAGAAAATACAGTTTTTCTTCTTATGACAGCAATATTATTTGTTCAGTTCTATAATTAGATATAATTTTCTTGCTAACATTATCATTGTTATAATAGGATTTGAGTTCCCGTTGTTTGAAAAGAGAACAACATGTAAAGTACTTATGTAGGTTCGCAAAGTTCAACCTACTAGTGTTAGTTAAAGGTCACGTGTATATTCAAATAACTTAAAGTTAATAATCCAATTGGGGGATATTGTCGCATTATTTTAAATTTATTATTACAGATCTCTTAAAATTTTAAACATCCTATCTGCCCTTTATTATTTCATAGATAAAACAATAAATTGGACTTAATTGTGGCTATATAGAGTTGCTATCCTATTTATCTAGGACCAGTGTCATACTATCTTAAACTGTATCTAAAGTGGAAGCACTTATATCTAAAATACATGTGACCTTTACAATATATTGTAATAAAAATATTTACAAAAAAGAGCCGCCTTTAAAATTAACCTATTCCAAACAAATTCGAACTAGTCTTTTTAGAGTTCTTGTAAATAAAATGAAAAGAAAAATATTGGACTCTTTAAAATTCTATCAAATTATTAATGTAGTTACATCCGGAGTCGCTGTCAGGTATGTATAGTTAGTTAGTCAGGTAGTATAGGTGTAGCTGTATATGTAGGTGACCCTTGGCTGACACCAACTCCAAACCACTACCACCATCACAGAACCACCGCGCTGCTTCACGGCGGGTTGGCAGGCTATATGTACCCCAGAATTACTACCGGGATATGAAATTTTGTCACGGTGTTTTCCCTCACCGAAAAGCACAATGATGGATTACAAGGAAAATTTAAGCTCTTAGGTTTCATTTTTATAAAGAGAAAACTAAACGGAGCCTGTCTAGGATTTGAACCTGCGATCCTAAAACCGAAAAGAGAATCTAGGAGTTCCTTTTACCTTTACAATATACATACTTTTAAATGTAAATTTCCTATTTCTTACAGCCTACCCGGGACGCTACGGGGGCTGCAATCGCAGTCTTCACCGCCAATAAACATTTTCCTACGCAAACCACACATCAGACAACGTTACAGGTAGCATATATCATATGGTATTTACGTAAATTTCACATCTGGTCTAGCTAGTTATCACTCTACCAGGAAAGATGTACCGCCAAGTAAAGATTTTTGTTCCGGTACTATGCTGTGTAGAAACAGCATAATACCGGAACAAAAATCCATGAGAGGTAAATTGACTCTTACCAGATTAAGCGGGATTCAGTCTTATCATGTGCAATAAAAAAGAGCCAAAAAACTTGTTGCATATTCTTTAGCGCATATGTCTGAATGGAGTATAAATACGTTGTGAAGTTCTTCTTAACCGAACTGTGACTTAAGCTAGCACATTTATCGCGAAGGCCTAACTCCTCGCTCCTAGAACATTTCCTTACTAACCATAAGATACTTGGCGTGGATATTTCGAATAAAGTCCAATTCTATCACTTGAAATAATCTTATGATCTTAGATGACGATGATTAGTATAGATTTTATCCTAAACATCTTTGTAATGTTTATATATAATAAAGATCGTCTGGCGGCTATTTCTTTCTTATAAAACATCCAATTAACACACCTACACGTTGTTTTGTCTAGCTGTACAGATAAAAACTGAAGCTGTTCTATGTTCTTCTGGAACTATAAATACAATAGGTCTATGTTGATTTTGTTCTACTCCTTTTCTTAGTATTGGGACGCACACCATGAATATTTGATAAATATTTAATAAATTATCACATCATTTAAGGGGAATATGCCTCACATGTTTTAAAAAATTAATAATACTATATAATTTTAATCCTATTAATTTTTTTCTTGTCAACAAATTTGTCTATTCCATCGAAGACTAAATGGAATTTAACAATAAATAATTATATATAATATATAGTGTAAATATGGCAAAAAAATTACCACCCTATTATGATCGTCTAGAATTTTTCAAAATGCCATCTCTTAGCAATCGAAGACAGTTGTTAGATATCATGTTCCTTTTTAAACTCATTAATTGGATCCTGAATGCGCCGGAAGTCCTCTCCAAAATTAATTTTCATTTACCGAACAGACTGCCACGCAAAAATACTTTTAATATCTTTACCTCACATACGCCACGCACAAACCTAGGACAGTTTGCACCAATCAATAAATTAGTAAATGCATACAACGCTTTACATAATGACAATATAGCTGATCTATTTCGGGAGCTTGCACTTAGTTTAGATTAGGTCTTATAGTTAAATATATTTTCTTTTTATATTATTTTTTCTTCTTTGTAATAGGAGTCTGCATATGCACTTTTTTGTTTTATATCATGTCGTTGTTTCCTTTAATTAGAATATTACTCGCCTTGTGTTATTGTTAATATATTTCTTTTTTACCATGTATCTAGTAATAAGTTCTGTTGGAAACTTAATAAATAAATATATCTAATATAAGCAGTGAGGTCCCGGCAGAGTAGAATAGAACCACCCCATCTCATCCCGTGTGTGTAGTAAAAGGCGACTAAGGGAAAACACGCTGCAGAAAAACCACGCAGCCCGCCCAGGAAAGATGAGCGGCCCATGGGAAGTAAATTAAAAGCTTGCAAAATTTTGTTGATGGATTTGCCAAATAGAGAGATATGTTTAGGGCCGCTGCCTGGGGGCTCCATTTGGAGCTGGCGCTGGACGTGACAGCATGCGGGCCACCAGCTCGTCGGCCGGCACGACCACTTAGCCGGCTGACAAATCCTACATCCCCACCTTCTTGCTTGACTTCCGCTAAGGCCACAAGGCCCCCAATTCCGCAGTCCGCCGCATGCGATGGACTTCTCTAATGAACGAAAATATCATGCGCGTGTACTTCAGGGCTACAGGAGGGGAACCGGATAGCAATGTACCGCGAGTTCTTGCTGCTGGAGCCGAACCTAACTGTTACGGAACAGAAACTCGTAGACCGGTATGCGAATGGTCTAATCACAGTCAGTCTCGCTCACCATCTGAGACGGCTGAGGTTCCGTGGCAGTTCGCTTGCAGCAAGAATTCAAAAGGCGGCGTTGCTGGACTCGATTACGATATTCTGGCGGTTTCTTAGCCTGTAGCCCTCATCAGAGAGGAATGCGCGAGCGCTCCTCTGATGTTCCACTAAATGGATGAATAGGGTTTCGTTGGGTTTTAGAGGGTATTGCGGGTCCTCCGTCTCGCCGAGATCCGCACGCCCGACGCTAGTCGGGGTGCATAAATGCATTTACCAGTCTAAAAAAAGCCTGTACCCGTAACCCCTGGCCTCCTGGTCTCCTCGCCGGGGTAGATCTTCTGCCAGTATTATTTATTTATGTAAATGTTTATGTACTATTTTTTTATTTCTATATACTTATTTGCGTAAACGGGCGTGAGTGTAACAGTAGAATAATAAGTAACTGCACGCTGTGTGTTCAAAAAGTATCGCAAATTTTGTTTTTTCAAAAATTATTTATTCATGAATATCTATTTTGTCCCCTTCAAAGTAATCCCCATGAGATATTATACACTTGTGCCAACGGTTTTTCCAATCTTCGAAGCACTTCAAAAATCATTTTTTTTATCTTGTTCAGCTCCTCCTTCGATGCGCCGTCTTTATCTCGTCAAGAGAAGAGTAACGTCGTCCTTTCATGGGCCTCTTCAGTTTAGGGAACAAAAAAAAGTCACAGGGGGCCAGATCTGGGGAATACGGTGGCTGCGGCATCATTAGTAGATCGGTTTTG